>MU788859.1:87258-222655 GCA_026770625.1 Nicotiana glauca
TAGAAATGTTCAGAAAAATGCTCAAAATGAGCTATAGCACCTAATATATCGATAGGGGGTCAGGTTTAGAAATTAAAAAAATAACCCCACGATGTCGGTTCTGCTATAGCAGAATGGACCGCAAAATCGATATGTGGTCTGCAGAATGCTTCGTAGAATTGACGCCCAAAACTGGGCTACACTGGCCCATTCTGCGGCCAAAATGCGACCGCAGAGTGAGAAATGCGACACATTCTGACACAGGATATCATTTTCTTGCCTTTGGTAATTTGACCATAACTTCGCGTAGGAATGTCCAAATGATGAATAGTTTGAAGCGTTGGAAACTAGAATCAAAGACCTTTCATTTGATATGCTATTGACCACATAAAACATCATACATATTTAGATATGACCGTTTAAAGTGGAGCCTTCTGCGAATCCATCTGAAATTTTAGCCTATTGCGAGATTTTTCCTATTTGGCATACACTTAGGCTTCCATTTGGACCTCACATCACTTACCATAAGACTTATACTCATATTTACCAAGTCTAATTGATGTCCATCATGTTCATAGCACATAAAATATAATAATTAGCCTACGTGGCACCACGAAATCCTAGATTACTTAGCGAAATTTTTTGGGGCCTTACACTTACCATTATGTAGGCAAGTTTATTGGGCCCCTACTTCTGAGCTAATAAAATAAAACTGCATATCAATTGTGTCTTGATACTCACTTAGTCATCACACTTAGGATCTGAAATTAGGCCTTAATTATGTATGAGTCATGTTGTTTATGCGTACTATGTATGGAGGTATATCTGAGCCTTTTATCCGTCTTCCATGCTCCCCTTTAATTGATGTACTATTTGTTCTTGCTTGTCGCTTAGTATTTTACCTTTAAACTTGAGGGTTTTCCTAGAACTCCCTTAATAGGAGAGGAGTCCTAAATTACTCCGAGACTGGTAGGAAAGGACGGGTAACAGCATACAATAGAGGTTGGGACCAACCCTCGCTTTGATTACCTTCATGGGGTGGAAAAGTGTAGATATGGATATGATGACCGATGTGCTAATGCCACGCATAGCCCCTTTCCAAGGAGTGAGTACCTGGCATTGCATTGATGTGATCCATATTATAAACAAACCCAGGACACCCCTTAACATTCACAAATATGCTTAGATTGTAATTCTTTTCAAAACCTAGCTTTTTCATTAACTGGTTTTCAAACATCCGTGTACTTAAATTTAAATTCCCTATTATTTGAGCCATACTTGTTTATTTGCTAAATTGTACAAATCCACAAAAGTTGTTTGGTCGGGAACCATACCGGTAGATCCTGATGGGTGCTTAACACCTTCCCCTTAGGGTAATTTCAAAGCCTTACCCTCTCTCTGGTTACCAAATATAGTTATGAATTAATCTTATAGGTACCCTAACACACCTTATATCATTAGGTGGCGACTATTCAAAAATGCAAACCTCTTTTCCAAAAGGAACAAGTTGTCTCAACAAAAATGTCATAAACCTAATTTTTGCGACAAAAAGAGGGGGCGACAAACCCTAAACAACAATCAAATCTCAAATTCTAGCTTACTTTGTTGCCAATTTTACGTCGAACCTTGTACTTGAAGTGGAGAAAGAACTTTTACTATCTTCGGGTAAATCATCGGGGGTGTAGACCCTTTTCACGGATGGTTCATCGAATGTTAAAGGGTTCGGGCTTGGAACTGTCTTGAAGCCACCTACGGCTGATACCATTAGACAATCTATCAAAACTTCTAGGTTGACTAATAATGATGCCGAGATTGAGGTCAGGATTGCAGGTCTCGAGCTAGCTAAGAGATTAGGAGCAGAAGTGTTGAAGCCAAGTGTGATTCACTATTAATGGCAAACCAAGTAAACAAAATTATTAAAGTTTAAGAGGATAAGATGCAATATGACTTAGATAAATTACAGGTAACAATGCAATGCTTTAAGGAATCGACGCTGGATCATATGCCTCGAGAGCAAAATAGAAAGGCCAGTGCACTTGCTACGCTGGGATACTCGGTTGAAAAAGCTGATATCCTCCCAAGGACTATCGTCTAGTTATTGAGGTATGTGGTCGAAGAGGATCATTCCGAGATAAATTCAACAAGTTTGAATTGGGATTGGAGAAATAAGCATATGGATTCTTTTCAAAATGGAAAACTCCCGTCGGACCACAAAGAATGAAGAGTCGTACGAACCAAGCCTGCTAGATTTGCATTAGATGAAGATGGAACATTGTACCAGAAAACATTCAATGGGCCATTAGGGGTATGTTTGGGGCCGTGTGACACCGATTATATTCTACGAGAAGTCCATGAAGGCACTTGTGGGAATCACTCATGCGCCGATTCGATGATTCGTGAAATTATCAAAATAGGGTATTACTGGGATAGCATGGAAAAAGATACTAAGGAGTTTTTCAAAAGATATGATAAGTGCCAAAGATTTGCACCAATAATCCATCAGCCCGGAGAATAATTCCACTCGGTCCTATCCCCGCGGTCTTTCACGAAATGGGGAATAGACATAGTCGGTCCTCTACCAACGGCCCCAGGTAAAGCTAAATTTATTTTGTTTATGACTGATTATATTTCTAAATGGGTGGAAGCACAAGCCTTCAAGAAGTTCAGAGAAAAAGAATTTAATGACTTCATCTGGGACCACATCAAGTGCCGGTTCGAGATAACTGTCGAGATTTTATGTGATAATGGAAAAAAATTCATAGGCAGAATGGTAACGAAGTTCCTCAAAGCACACAAAATAATAGGATATTATAAACGTCGTACCACCCAACTAGAAATGGATAGGCCAAGTCAACAAACAAAACTATCATTCAAAATTTGAAGAAAAGATTGGACGATGCAGTAGGGAAACGGAAAGAAGTTCTACCCAAGGACCTTTGGGCATATCAAACAACATCAAAGTCTAGCTCAGGAGCTACTTTTTTCTCTTTAGTAAATGGCTCCAAGTCTCTCATCCCTGTCGAGGTCAGAGAACCCAGTGCTAGGTTTTAACATTTATCGGATGTGTCGAATCATGAGGCTATGAATACTAGCCTCGAGCTATTAGATGAAAAACGAGAAGCATCACTTGTTCGTATGGCCGCGTAGAAGCAAAGGATCAAAAGATACTACAATAGAAGGACCAACCTTCGACACTTCGGAATAGGGGACTTAGTTCTACGGAAAGTCACCCTCAATACTCGAGACCCTAATTAAGGAATACTGGGCCCGAATTAAGAAAGACCGTACTGAGTCATAAGAGTTATCGGTAAAAGATCTTACAAACTTAGCACAATGAAAGGTCAACAATTGCCGAACAATTGGAACGTATAATTACTCAAACGATACTGTTGTTAAGTTATCCATGTATCTTTCTTGTCCATCTAAATTTGAAACTAACTCATTGCAGGTATTCACTCAAAGCCATCAAAGGCACTTTTTCGAGGAAAATACTTCACGCCTAAGAGGGCATCTATAGGAGAACACTGTAATGGGCTTAACGGTAAGAAATCGTGTCCATATAGAAAAGTCGAGCCCTGACAGCAAAACATGTACGCATGTATCAATTAATTGACGAAGCATTCTGTTTATATAAAAAAACAGTTTGTGTATCAAAGAAGTCTACTATCATGAGAGCTTTACACTTATAAACCTATGGGAAAAGGCTCAAGAGCTAGAGCACGAATGCAATCCCGAGATACTCGGGGACTATCATCGATAGTCAGCTCATCCGAGTCATTGAAACTCGGACTGATAAGACTTCAAAGACGCATCCCCTCGACATAAAGGCCAAGGCAAACATACTCGGGGACTAACCTTTCGCACAAGTTCGAAAGGTTATCGGGAAACAAGTCCAAGAGAAATACCCGAAGTCTATGGCCATATTAAAGACTAAAGTGATATAAAACTGCTACGGCCAAAATAATTTGGGTCGGAGATGTCCTACTTATGCCATCAATTAAATTCATTCAAACGCTTTTAAAAACCTATAAAAATGGGATACCCTTGGCAAAAGCAAAATATAAAGGGCTTCGATAAAATCAACCCTCAAATAATTTAGGGGTTTCGATAATATTAGCCTTCGAAAAAACCTCAAGAGGCATTTTATTATGTTAACAAAAACAAATTACTAATAAGGTTCCGATCCATTGAACCTTCGAAAAACCCAACAGGTACAAAAACACATGCTAAGGCATAGATAAATTTCACTAAGTCTTTTAGCCGAAAAGAGAGAAAAATTACAACCGCTTTAGAAGCCGAATCATCCCAACTTAAAGAGCCTAAGAGCCAATATAAAAGAGCTTAAGGTCCGATATAAAAAAGGCCAAGGGCCAAAACAATAGGGTTCGAGACCTTGCTTTCACTCGACTCGGGTTCAAGAATCCCATTATCCCAAGCTCACGCCAAATCAACTTAAGCATAGCTCGAAGACTAATAAAAACCTTAAGAGGTATTCTATTCTTAGTTCGAAGATCACACGTTAATCACTAAAATACCTAACAGTTATTATATTTAAAATCCGAGCAAAAGTTCCCTTCGTCATTGAAGTTATCAAAATTCACAAAATAAAGACAATATAGAATCAAAGATGAAGAAAAGAGATCCTATTATATGTATAAGAGGGGCTTATAAGAGTTATTTTACAATACCCATGAGGAGTCCTTCTAAAACAAAATAAAGAAACCTAAATCTACTCCAGGGCCACATCTTTGGCAGATGCATCTTCGAGTGCCGCGTCTTCGGGAACCTCCTCCTCGGGATCTTCATCTTTGTCTCCTCTGCTCTCGGAGCCACTGACTGATTCCTCATCATTAGAAAGAAAAGTGGCAGCCTCTTCTTCAAAAATATTTGCCTTTTCAATATCAGCTGAGAGATCGAAGCCACAAGCATACGCCTCCTTAAGGGTTTCTCTCCTGGACTGTCGCATAGCGTGGTCAAGTGCACATGATAGCTTAAATTTGGCCGCAGTAGAGATATCCTTTCCATGGGTTTTAGCCGCTTGAACATCATCTCGATTCAAAGATATAAATGCCTCTGCGTTAGATTTGGCCTTGGTAAGCTCAGCAGCAGATTTAGCTTCAAGCTCCTCGATATTGCGGCTTTGAGCAAGGCTCTCCTCCTTCACACTTTGTAGTCGGCGTTCGATTGAAGCCAGCTGCTCCCAAAGAGTATCTTTCTCTGAGGCAAGGCAGTCCATTCCTTGTCTCCACCCTAGGGTCTCGACCTCCTTCATCTTGAGCTCCTCTCAGAGCTGCTCCACAAGCTCGCCCTTTTGTTGAGCCCTCAAAGTTGAAATTTTAGCCGATCAATCAGGTAAACGCATAACAAAACCTCAAAGGGTATATTACCTTTTTAGTAAGTTTTCTATATTCTTAATGATCCTTTGCCAGTTCGGCTCGAAGATCGCTGATCTCCTCCTCTTTCTTGACACAGATGGTTTTTATGTCATCCATTTCTTCTAAGAGTTTCTTAAGCTCGGCCTCACATCGAGCAAGCTCGACTCGGGACTTGTAGAATGCTTCTTAACGAAGCGTCATAGCTTTCACAAAAAAGGAAAAGCTAGACTTAGAGCAAAAAGGATAAAGTGCAGTCGTAGTTTTAAAGGACAGAAACTTATTTGATGAGTCGATAGGCCTCATAAACAATAAAAGAAATATATGGATCTAGACCATCTTAGATCCCTGCAAGGCATTCTTGAAAGATATCGTGCACTTCGTGGCTCATCCCCACATCAGGAGTTCCCATGTTCCGAGCATCTCGGAGTTTTTCCTCGAAGAACTCAGGACCAGGTGATAACTCATCCATGTTAATTACCCTAAGTGATCCACTCAAGCATTCTCTTTTCTTTGAATGGCCTCGATACCGGCCCCCTCGATCTCACCCTCCAAATGACCTCAAAGACGAGGTGCTCTTTTGCTGCCCGATGGAACGGAGACTTTGCTTGAACTCCCCTCGGAGATTTATTTGGTCCTAGAATAAACCGCAATCAGCCACCATCAGTTCGGTAGACTTTGAAGCATTAGTGCTTCTTTTTTTCCGAACTACCAACATGCAGGCGTTATCTTCCACTTCTTCATCCTTGTCCCAAAGGTGTTGGGCTGTTTTTGATGATAGGGTTGCAGTATCGGCCTTAAGCTTTCGATCCGTTCTTTTCTTTGGCTTTGGGGGATTTGTAGCCAACCCCCTCTTTCTTTTCTTTTCTTTGGAAGGCATTGGGATCTCTTCTTCACTGGGTGGGGGCGTCCGTATAGCAACGGAGTCTCCGAGGACTGCATAAAGACAAAGTTTTTTGCTGAGAAATATAAGTAAACAAACAAGATAACTCAATGTGTTTTAGCCTCCCATAGACCTTTGGCTAGGTGACGCCATAAGCACTCCGCGTATGAAGAAGTAGAGGCCAGTTATTAGACCCAACCTTCAAGGTTTGGGACCGAACCAGGAAACCAAGCAATAGCTACACCATCAGAAAGAGGTTAGAACGAGAAAAAGATGAAGTTGGGAAAAGAGAAGGGGAATTAGGGTATAAAAGTTATTATCAATAAACATGTACTTACGTTTCATGTTCCATTCCTCTGGGAATGGCATCCTCTCAGCAGGAATCAGGTCAGAGATCATGACTCGGATAAACTGGCTTATCCGTACTCGGTCTTTGTCATCATCGATGTTGGAGAAGAGATATTCGAGGATAGGCATTGCACCTTTATCAAGCTACCTCGATAAAGGCACAAGCTATACAACCTGATTAGATGCTCGAGGGTAAACGACATCCCCTTGACCGGGCTCGAGAAGTATCTAATCAAATTTATGATTCGCCGAAATGAAGGGTAGATCTCGCCAAGCATCACTTGGTATTGTTGGCAAAAATCAAGAATTACTGGATCTATGGGACCCAAAGCTTGATCTGAGAAACCCAGCATGAATGGGTAGGTACACACGCTTAAGTACCCAGTTTTATGAGTAGTGATGTCCTTTTTATGGGAAGGGATCACTACATCTTTGTTCTCCTAGTTGTAGTCCTTTTTCACCTGCTTAAGCCCAAATTTGGTCATCAAACAAATGCATCGGGGCATGGTCCCACATTACCCTGGTGTCGATACAGGTTTTTTAATATTGAAATCAGACGTTGTTTCACACGGTGGGGGAATACACTCCTCAATACAACTAGGAGTTATTTTACAATACCCATGAGGAGTCCTTCTAAAACAAAATAAAGAAACCTAAATCTACTCCAGGGCCACATCTTTGGCAGCTGCATCTTCGAGTGCCGCGTCTTCGGGAACCTCTTCCTCGGGATCTTCATCTTTGTCTCCTCTGCTCTCGGAGCCACTGACTGAATCCTCATCATTATAAAGAAAAGTGGCAGCCTCTGCTTCAAAAATCTTTGCCTTTTCAATATCAGCTGAGAGATCAAAGCCACAAGCATACACTTCCTTAAGGGTTTCTCTCCAGGACTGTCGCACAGCGTGGTCAAGTGCACATGATAGCTCAAATTTGGCCGCAGCAGAGATATCCTTTCCATGGGTTTTAGCCGCTTGAACGTCATCTCGATACAAAGATATAAATGCCTCTGCGTTATATTTGGCCTTGGCAAGCTCAGCAGCAGATTTAGCTTCAAGCTTCTCGATTTTGCGGCTTTGAGCAAGGCTCTCCTCCTTCACACTTTGTAGTCGGCGTTCGATTGAAGCCAGCTGCTCCCAACGAGTATCTTTCTCTGAGGCAAGGCAGTCCATTCCTTGTCTCCACCCTAGGGTCTCGACTTCCTTCATCTTGAGCTCCTCTCAGAGCTGCTCCACAATCTCACCCTTTTTTTGAGCCCTCAAATTTGAAATTTTAGCTGATCAATCAGGTAAACGCATAACAAAACCTCAAAGGGTATATTACCTTTTTAGTAAGTTTTCTATATTCTTAACGATCCTTTGCCAGTTCGGCTCGATGATCGCTGATCTCCTCCTCTTTCTTGACACAGATGGTTCATATGTAATCCCTTTCTTCTAAGAGTGTCTTAAGCTCGGCCTCACATCGAGCAAGCTCGACTTGGGACTTGTAGAATGCTTCGTAACGAAGCATCATAGCTTTCACAAAAAAGGAAAAGCTAGACTTAAAGCAAAAAGGATAAAGTGCAGTCATAGTTTTAAAGGACAGAAACTTGTTTGATGAGTCGATAGGCCTCATAAACAATAAAAGAAACATATGGATCTAGACCATCTTAGATCCCTACAAGGCATTCTTGAAAGATATCGTGCCCTTCGTGGCTCATCCCCACATCAGGAGTTCCCATGTTCCGAGCATCTCGGAGTTTCTCCTCGAAGAACTCAGGGCCAGGCGATAACTCATCAATGTTAATTACACTAAATGATCCACTCGAGCATTCTCTTTTCTTTGAATGGCCTCAATACCGGCCCCCTCGATCTCGCCCTCCAAATGACCTCAAAGACGAGGTGCTCTTTTGCTGCCTGATGGAACGGAGACTTTGCTCGAACTCCCCTTGGACATTTATTTAGTCCTAGAATAAACCGCAATCAGCCACCATCAGTTCGGTAGACTTTGAAGCATTAGTGCTTCCTTTTTTCCGAACTACCAACATGCAGGCGTCACATTCCACTTCTTCATCCTTGTCCCAAAGGTGTTGGGCCATTTTTGATGATAGGGTTACAGTATCGGCCTTAAGCTTTCGATCCGTTCTTTTCTTTGGCTTCGGGGGATTTGCAGCCGACCCCCTCTATCTTTTATTTTCTTTGGAAGGCATTGGGATCTCTTCTTCACTGGGTGGGGGAGTCCGTATAGCAACAGCGTCTCCGAGGCCTGCATAAAGACAAAGTTTTTCGCTGAGAAACATAAGTAAACAAACAAGATAACTCACTGTGTTTTAGCCTCCCATAGACCTTTGGCTAGGTGACGCTATAAGCGCTCCGCGTATGAAGAAGTAGAGGCCAGTTCTTAGACCCAACCTTCAACGTTTGGGACCGAACCAGGAAACCAAGCAACAAATACACCATCAGAAAGAGGTTAGAACGAGAAAAAGATGAAGTTGGGAAAAGAGAAGGGTAGTTAGGGTATAAAAGTTATTATCAATAAACATGTACTTACGTTTAATGTTCCATTCCTCTGGGAATGGCATCCTTTCAGCAGGAATCAGGTCAGAGATCATGACTCGGATAAACTGGCTTATCCATACTCGGTCTTTGTCATCATCAATGCTGGAGAAGAGATATTCGAGGATAGGCATTGCAGCTTTATCAAGCTACCTCGATAAACGCACGGGCTATACAACCAGATCAGATGCTCGAGGGTAAACGACATCCCCTCGACCGGGATCGAGAAGTATCTAATCAAATTGATGATTCACTAAAATGAAGGGTAGATCTCGCCAAGCATCACTTGGTATTGTTGGAAAAAATCAAGAATCACTGGATCTATGGGACCGAGAGCTTGAACTGAGAAACCCAACATGAATGGGTAGGTATACACGCTTAAGTACCTAGTTTTATGAGTAGTGATGTCCTTTTTATGGGAAGGGATCACTACATCTTTGTTCTCCTAGTTGTAGTCCTTTTTCACCTGCTTAAGCTCATATTTGGTTATCAAACAAATGCATCGGGGCATGGTCCCACATTACCCTGGTGTCGATACAGGTTTTTTAATTTTGAAATCAGACGTTGTTTCATACGGTGGGGGAATACACTCCTCGATACGTGGTGGCACCATCGTTTTACTTTTGGTCGGCCTCGATGATGAAGAGGCCTTTTCATTTGGGGGAACGAATCTAGATGTCTTAGCCATTATGGTGTAGAAATTCAAGAAAAGAGAAAAGGTTGATGATGAAGTAAGGGCAAATTGAAGAGAAGGGTAAATATAGAGTAGTTGAAGGAGCTAGTGATATTTTGAAAACGATTTGAGAAGTAAAGTTCGCAAAATTGTGATGTTGGCCTATATTTAGATGTCACTTAATCATATTGGAGAAGCGAAATAGACGACCTACAACCGCCTCCAATTAATGACTTTTGGAACTGCATGAAAACAACCTTTTAGTCACTTCAGCTGCTGATATCACTGGATTGACATCAGGATCGAGGTGTCGGAGTATCGAAGATTAAATCGTTTCTTATCGACCTAATCTAAGAAACTCGGGGTCTATATATATACAGTCAAGATCATATTCCTTCAATCTATATGCTCGAGGGTTCGTCTTAAGCCGAGTTCGGGCAAGGTCGAGTTCGAGCATGTGCGATCAGACTCAAGCTCGAAGATAGGATGCAATGCCTGAGGATCGGAGTCTGAGGAATACCAAAGTCGAGTATGCTCGACCCTGAATACTACCGTTATGAATTTATAACAAAATGAGCAAGATTCCTACCACGTCGCCAAGATCATGGTGCAAATTCTAGAGTAGGAATGTACGATTTCGTACTAAGCGGTTAGACTGCTGTACCAATAATATTCCTTACTGTAAATTAAAATATACCTTATTTAGGGTTTTCCTATTATATAAAGGTGACCCCAATCATTTATAAAGACCATCTAATCATTGGCAAAGAATATACTATCTACTGTTCGCTTACAGTTCATCAGAATTGTCCATAGTTTTTACTGTTCTTACATTATTGTTCTTGGTTCATCTCGAGGTCACCAAGCTAGAGGTCGATACTGCTAAGTAACACTGGTTTGATTCTCTAATTTCTTTCATTGTTACTTCATACTTCTTGATTATTGATAGGTTTTGAACTAAATTGCATATCTTTAAAACTACAAATTAAACTTTATTGTTATTCGTATTTTCGAGGTAAACAATTTTGCAAGTTGGTATTTCTACTCAGTAGATCACTTGCCATAGAGGTAAGTTGCATAATGAGTTTCCTGGTTTCCAAGACTATCCTAGTTACCTAAATCTTCATCCTTAGGTATAGGGCATGTTTTCACATTATGGCCATTGAATAAATGTCGTATATTGCTGCTTAAATGTCACAAATTCATTTACGGGTATTTAATTTATATTTGTATCAAATGTCGTAAACTTTGGGATCGGGAATTTTTTGACATTTATATAAATGTTAGTTAGAATTCTACGACATTTATTTATGGCATTTTCAAAAACGTCACTTAAAATTATTGACATTTAGAATAATGTTGGTAAAAAGATTATGACATTTATTTACAGCTTTTAAAAAATATCGCATTATAGTGTACGATATTTTGGTAAATGTCACTAAATTTTTTACAAAAGTTAGGTAAATGTCAAATAAATTAATGGCATTTTTTAAAAATCTTCTCAAAATGCCACTTTAAAATACACATACTAAATTTTCTAAAATATGAATAATATCCTTTTATTTAGTTTTCATCGTGATTAAAATATACATTCGATTTGTACATTAAAAAATGTCAATCTTTACATACAATGTAACAAATATGAAAAAGAAAATTTCTTTATACGCTGGATTTAAACAATATAGTACTGTCATAATAAGGTCTCCTTTACAAGTTTGAGTTCAAATCAAATGACCTGTTATATCTCAAATAAATATAATTATAACAAAATCATAAAAGACATAGTAATTTCAACATGGAACTATGTCAAATTCACTCGTTATCTGAAAGAGTTCCCTTAAATTCTAGAATAAATTCTGCAAGAAGGCTTTACGGATTTTCACAAGCCAATTATTCCTTGCAAAATCTTGATCTACATCCTTCAGAAATTCTCCAAAGAATCACATAAAAATAAAATTAAAACTATGTAATAAAACTGAAAAATACCATATGTGTTGAATGTTTTACCAACCATACCCATTTCTTTTTCTTTGTCCTAAGTTTATTATTTTTGTTCTTCTTAATTTGGTTCGCATGAGAAAGAAATATTAGGAAGGTTAATTTGATAGTTTATAGAATTTATTATTGAGATTAGAGTACAAGATACAATCAACAAGACGAAGCTTATATAGCCCCGGAATGTCGTACACTTCTAAAAAATAATTTAAGAACTTTAAATTACAAGCTAAAGTCTAGAGTCAACCTTGATAGCACCTTTAAATTAGATTTCCTTCTGTGATAATATTGTGAAAGTTCTTTTGAACTATAAGCTTCACTTTTCACAAATCACAAAGGTATCTTCCAATATTGACCCATCAGTTCTCAAAATGCTAACAGATAAGTGAACATCAATTTAAAAAGTATCTACTATTAAGCACACTTTAACTAAAGAATGACAAAACTTCCACCAAACCAAACCAAAGCCGAAGAGAAAAAATTATAAAGAAAGAAGCCACGCCAAAATTATCTTAATTATATCTCTCATATATGAAAAAGTAATAACTATAAAGAACTGAGTTTCACAAATTTATACGATAATTTCAAATGTCCAAAATAGAATAAATAAAAATAAATACAATGAATCTGATGATATAAGACCAGATTTATTGCATTTGTCTAAATAATAAACTGAGGTGAAATAAAGGATCGGTGGAGCTGAGTAGGAAAGGCAGTTTTCCAGTAAATGCATTCTAAGCGAAGTATAAAATCACTTTACGAAATAAGTTTGCACTACAGCTCAAACAGGTTGCAGCCATATTATGAAATTTGCTACATATCTAATATATCAACAAATAAACTCCCACATATTGTTCTTAAAAAATAAGATCACAATGCCTGAGCAATTAAACTCACAACTAGTATATAATCCTCAAACTCTACTTATTTGTGTGAACAATAGACATTCGCGATAAATATAGCTGGCAATCTTCAATTGAGTTATTGAAAACCTATTACAATAGAAGATTATTATAATTAAAATAAATATAAATAGCAACAATAACTTAAAGAGAAAACGGGTTGTGACTTGGTATGAAACTATTTACTTGCTCATTCCTAATCGATTTACTATTTTAGCCAATTGTACCACCCATACTTTGCTTGTCTTTCATTTTGTTGTAAATTTTTAGGTGGTTAAGGCATTGTTGTTACTCCCATTTGTTGTCCTTGTTGCCCCAAAGAATTGAAAAGAGCCCACCTTGACTAGGATCTCTTGTGTGTTTTTCTTACCATCTCAATGAAATTGCTCAAAAACTATGATTCTTGCCGAATTGAAAAATAATTTCTACTCTCTAAAAGTATGAAATAATATCTAACTACCATGTAAAACAATAATACATGTAATCTTCACCAAATACTTCAATATTTTCTAGAGTTTGTGGGTCAATTTTTGTTTCATACACTTCTTCCCTAACCTATTCAGTATCTTTTCACTTTTAAATATAGTATCATCTAGTCGTTGCTCTTGTCACACTTTCATGTGGCCTTCCATATGCCCGGTTGCTTGTGCATTTACACCTAAATCGGAAAAACCTTTTGGCTTAAGTTTAAAATCAATTTGACACTCTTTACCATTGGATCATGGATATAAAACACATTTTGAACCTGAGAAGCAAAGGTGAAAGGTTGATTTGACAGTTGATGGCTTGTGTAGAGTAGACAATTAAGTTCACAAGAGTAAATCCATAATCTGTAATAATTCGGCCAGTCATTTTGAGAGTAAGAGCCCCTATCCCGTATTAACTTCTTCCCATATATGTTTTTCTGCTACTGTGACCTGCCGGTAGTTTCATTTTACTTTTTGAAGTATTTTGAGATACTTAGTCCCTAAATGGAGGTTTAAGTTTAGAATTTAGACCGTAGTAAAAAATGTATGAAGACGAATTCGGAATAGAGTTCTGTTGATTCTGTTAGCTTTGGTGGATGATTTTTAGACTTAGGGGCATATTTGGATTGTATTTTGCAGGTCTGTAGCTTATTTAGGCTTGAAATGGTGAAAGTTAAATTTTTGGAGATTTGGACCGATATTGAAATTTATGATATTGGGGTCAGAATCTAATTCCAGAAGTTAGAATAGCTCCGTAATTTTGATTACGACTTGTTCAAAAATTATGGCGTCAATCGGACATGGCTAGGTTGGTTTCGGCATCGGTTGTCGAATTTTTATGTTTCAAGTTCATTAGGTTTGGATTGGAGAATGAATTGTGTATGTGATTTGAGGGGTTGACTAAGTTAGTATGGTTTTTTAGTATCGTTTGAAGTCCCGCGGGCCTCAGATGTATTTCGGATGCTCAACCGGTTGAAATTGAACTTACGCAACTAGCTGGGGATTTTCTTGTGCTGGTGTAATCTCACCTACGGAGTAGTCACCGCAGGTGCATGCCCGCGGAAGTGGATTTGGGCAACCCAGTTGGTATTGCAAGTGCGAGCTTAGTTCCACATCTGCAACGCCCGCAAATGCGAGGGAGGAACCGCAGACGCAACGAGCGATCGCAGGAGAATAGGAGTGCAGAAGCGGGCGCGTCAGTGCGGCCCATTGCTCGCCAAAGAGGGATTGAGGACTTAAGTGATTTTCTCACCTACGATGGTATTTCTAGAGATACGGCGCCACAGGTCCGAAGAAAGGTCAGTAGATGAGGTATGACTGGCAGAAAAAGAGCTAAGTGCGAGGGTTTGAGTTCATTTTCCATTTTGGACCTTGTGAGCTTGGAAATTGGCGATTCCTCGAGGTACATTTAGAGAGAGCATTGGGCTAACAATTTCTTATTGATTTTTGCTCTATTTCATTAATCTATTATTCTTTTCTTCATTTAATCACAGATTTTGAGGGAGAAAGTTGGGAAAATGGGGGAAAAGATCCCCATTTGAATTTCTAAGTTTTGTGTGGGATTTAGACCTGTGATTGGCATAATTTTTGTACGAGTTAGCTTGTGAGTGAATGAATATTCATAATTAGTGACTTTTACCCGATTTCGAGACGTGTACACGGGGGAGGCTTTTCGAGCAATTTTCCAATTTCTTGCCTTAGCTTTGATTTCACTAGCAAGATTAGTTTTTTGTAGTTATATTTGTGTTATGCAATTGATTTTGACTAGATTTGGATCATTCAAAGTCGGATATTTGTTAAAAGGCATTGTGACTGATTGATTAAGCTTGCTTTGAGGTAAGTGGGTTGCCTAACCTTGTGTGGAGAAACTCCCCTTAGGATTTGGTACTGTTTGATATATGAAAACCATGTACATAAGGTGACAAGTACCTACACAAGCTATTTGTTGAAAAACACCGTTTTCATTAAGAAAAATATTTGTTTTTCGTTAATTGAGCAACACTAGCATATGTAATAATCTTGTTTACCTTGGAACTACGCGCCTCAACTGCCCATCCAAACACTTTGTAGCATGTTTTAGTGAAATTTCCTATTCTTCCTTGACTCGGACATATCCCAAATTATGGTTTCCCTTCTATAACTACTATTTTTTTTGGATGAGCTGTATATTTACTTTGGGACTACGGAATGGTATTATAGGAGACCCCCTTGCACATTTACGTTTGGGACTATGGGACGGTATCTTGGGAGATCCCTTCTTGTTATCATTCTACCTTGAGCTGTTGTCTTTCATAGACTTTATACCTGTTAGATTTCCGTATTTATTTTTTAATGTAATATTTCATTCTGTCTAATTTCATTGTGTTTATACTAGTAGCGCCCTGAATGATCCCGTCACTACTTGACCAAGGTTAGGCTTGGAACTTAATGGTTACCATTGTGGTGTACTCATGCCCTTCCCTGCACATGTTTTTCATGTGCAGATCTAAGTACCATCTATCAGCCTCAAGTTTAGTTGCGTGGTTGCTGCTTCAGGAGACCCGAAGGTACATCTGCTCGCGTCCGCAGAACTCGGGGTCCCGTTCTACCCCCTTATGTTAACTCTTCCGTTGTTTTCTTTAGTCATTGATGTATAGAGCAATTAGAATTTCTTAGAATCTTGTGACATACGATATTCCAGGTTTTGGGAAAGTGATTATTGTACATGTCGAGTGGCACCTTTTCTGCTTATTAAAGATAGCTGTTAGCTGTTGTCATACTTTCATTTCATTTTTGCGTTTAGTAGGCGTATCTAGTCGTAGAGATTAGGTTCCTTCACGACATTTCATAGAGGGGTAACTTGGGTCGTGATAAGTTGGTATCAGAGTTCTAGGTTCATAGGAGTCGTGAGTCACAAGCCGATTTATTAGAGTCTCCTAGATCGGTACGGAGACATCCGTACTTATCTTTAGGAGGCTATGTAACTGTTGGGACTATTCCACTTTATTTGATTCCCTATCATGCGAGATTATTGACTTTAATATTACAAATTTCTGTCTTCTACTCGCTCACAGATAGTGAGGACACATGATACTGCAGATGACCAAGCACATGCGTCCCCTTCTAGAGCCGCCAGAGGCTAGAGCTGGGATAGAGGCTAAGGATGCACATATGGTGTAGACAGAGCACCCGAGCGAGGTGCTACAGATGAACCACCAGTAGCTCCAGTCTTAGCACAGCCACCTGATACGCCTACTAGTACTACTACTCCAGCTCTTCAGGAGAACCTTGCATAGTTCATGAGCATGTACAACACCCTTGCTTAGGCAGGGTTGATTCCCCTTACTGCAACCACATCTCAAGCTGGGGGAGGAGTACAAACTCCTGCCGCTCGCACCCCATAGTAGTGGGTTCGTGTTGATCAGATTCCAGAGGTTATACTGGTACCACATGTAGCCCTAGTTCAGCCCGACGATAGGGCACTAGATTTAGAGGAGGAGCAGCGTAGGATGGGGAGGTATAGGAAGTACAAAACTCCTACATTTAGTGGTTTAGCATCAAAGGATGCTAAGGGATTTCTTGAGAAGTGCCACTATATCGTCCGCACTATTGGCATAGCAGAGTCGAGTGGGGTTTATCTCAATGCCTTTTAGCTTTAAGGAGTGGCCTATCATTGGTGGCATACTTATGAGTTGGACAGTCCAGCTGAGGCAACTTCCCTTACAGTTACTCAGTTCTCAGACATGTTTTTTTAAGAGAGTATGTCTCTTAGAGCCTTAGCACACATGGCGCGTGGAGTTTGAGCAGTTGCGATGAGGTGCTAAGACTATTTTAGAGTATGCATTTTGTTTCAGTGACTTGGCTAGACATGGAACGGCCTTGGTTTCCACAATTCAAGAGAGGGTTCGCTGGTTTATTAATTGACTCATTCCTAGCATCAAGGCTAGCATGGCCTGGGAGTTAGAGATGAATATCCCGTATCAACAGGTTGTGAGTATTACTAGGAGAGTGGAGGGTGAGCTTGCTTGGGTTAGGGAGGAGAGATAGGACAAGAGTTTTTGATAGTCGGGCAATTATTGTAGTGTTGGTGCCCCAACTTCTGTTCGTCATGGTAGGGGTTATGTGAGTCTCCCCATTCAGTCAGCTCTTCCAGCCGCCAGTGGTATTCCTGCTCCTCTTAGATCTTAGGAACTTTATTATCCAACTCCAGTATCTTGTGTGCCTCATACAAGGGGTGTTTTAGCAGTCAGTCTAGTAGACTTAGGAGGGGTGCACCTCTATAGAGTTCTCATCCACAGCGTGCTGCGTATAGTTCTCAGGCCATGATTCCATCAACAGTTGCACCAGCTGCTACTCCACCTACTCAACCAACTCAAGGTGCAGGTCGGGGAGATAGAGGTCACCCTAGAGGGGGAGGCCATGCCAGATACTATGCCATTCCTGCTCGTACAAAGGTGGTTATTTCCTATTCTGTCATTACATGTATTGTTCCACTCTATCATAAAGATGCATCGGTTCAATTCGATCCAGGATCCGCTTATTCCTATGTGTCCTCTTATGTTGGCCTACATTTGGGTGTCTCTTGGGATTCTTTGAGTTCCTGATTAGTTGATTGCTTTTAGTGATTTTGAGACCAGAGCTGATTTATTATTGATCAACATGGTACATTTTGATGTTATCTTGGGCCTAGACTGGTTGTCTCCCCATTATGCTATTCTTGATTGTCACGCCAAGACCGTGACACTAGATGTGCCAAGTTTACTGTGATTAGAGTGGAGGGTACCTTCGATTGCACTTTCAGAAGAGTTATTTCATTTCTTAAAGCTCAACGAATGGTTGATAAGTGGTGTGATGCATATCTAGCCTATGTTAGAGATGTCAGTATTGATACCCATACAATTGAGCCAGTCCTAGTAGTGAGAGATTTCCTTGATGTGTTTCCAGTTGCTCTTCCAAGCATGCTGGCTGACATAGATATCGATTTTGGCATTGATTTTTTACTGGGCACTCAACCCATCTCTATTCATCCTTATCGTATGTCCCCTCATGAGTTGAAGGAACAATTACAAGAATTGCTTGATAAGGGCTTCATTCGGCAAGCGTGTCACTTCGGGGTGCCCTTGTTTTGTTTGTGAAGAAAAAAGACGGTACTAAGTTTATGTTCATTGATTATTGCCAATTGAACAAAGTTTTTGTGAAGAACCAATATCATGTGCCTCGTATTGATGACCTATTCTATCAGTTATAGGGTGCCCGAGTGTTTTCCAAGATTTATTTGCATTTAGATTATTATCAATTTAATATTCGGGAGCCAGATATCCCAACTGCTTTTAGGAATCGGTATGTTCATTACGAGTTCCATGTTATGTCATTTAGGCTAACTAATAACCTAGCAACATTTATGCATTTGATGCACTGTGTTTTTAGGCCTTATCTTGACTAGTTCATCATTGTTTTTACTGGCGACATTCTGGCTTACTCCTGGTGTTAGGAAGATCATGAGCCACATATGAGGACTGTGCTACAGACCTTGAGAGAGAAGAAGTTATATGCAAAGTTCTCAAAATATAAGTTTTAGTTTAATAACTTGCCATTTTTGGGTCAGGTGGTGTCAAGTGAAGGGATCAAGGTTGATTCGAATAAAGTGGAAGCAGTGCAGAGTTGGACCAGACCGTCCTCGGCTATAGAGATCCGGAGCTTTCTTAGTTTGGAGGGCTATTCCCGTCTATTTGTTAAGGGATTCTCATCTATTGCAACATTTATGACCAGGATGAACCATAAGGGTGCTCCGTTCAGGTGGACGGAGGAGTCTGAGAAGAGATTTCAAAAGCTCAAGACAATTTTGACTAGATCCCCAGTATTGATATTGCCTGTTGGTTTGTAGGTCTTATATAGTTTATTGTGATGCGTCGTGAGTTGGCCTCGGCACGGTGTTGATGCAAGACCGTAAGGTGATAGCCTACGAGTCCTCATAACTAAAGGTGCATGAATATAACTACCCTATCCACGACCTTGAGTTAGCAGCTATTGTTCATACCTTGAAGATTTGGAGGCATTATTTGTACGGTGTCCCTTGTGAGATCTACACTAATCACTATTACAAAAAGACCTTTAGCGGCAATACAAAATGGATTTGGCGGCAATAACAATAGCCGCTAAATCTTTTACCAGCCATTAGGGTTTTGCCGCTGATATTGGGGTCGGCAAAGCCTTTAGCGGCTTTTCTCACAAAAGCTGGTAAAGGGTATGGTTTATTACCGCTAAAAATTATTATCTTTAATGGCAATTGTTTGCGGCAATTATAATGGCTACTAAATCCAATCAAAAACGGCCAACTATACCTCTTTAGCATCTATTTTTATAGCTGCTAAATTCAAACTAATTGCCGCTAAAAGTTTGCATCTCTAACGGCAATTTTTTGCAGCAATTATAATGGCTACTAAATCCAATCCAAACGGCTAATTATACTTCTTTACCATCTATTTTTATAGCCGCTAACTTCAAAATAATTGCCGCTAAAAGTTTGCATCTCAAACGGCAATTATTTGTGGCAATTATAATGGCTACTAAATCCAATCCAAACGGCTAATTATACTTTTTTACCGTCCATTTTTATAGCCACTAAATTAAAAATTATTGTCGCTAAAAGTTTGCATCTTTAACGGCAATTATTTTGTTGTAATTAAAAAGGCAATAGTATTCATTCTTAAAACATCTTAGTTCTAATATGTTTAACTAAAATGTGGCCACTAATAAATAACTTTAAAAATCATAAGCGATAATAGCAATAATTTGGCCACAATTAATAATATATAGTTACTACATTTGTATAGAATATAACCCAAATAATAAAATATATTAATATTAATTAAAAAAATATAATATATCTCATAAAATCTTAACAAACAAAAGAATGTAGTAATCAAAAATATTAATATCACAGTAACTTAAAATATAAAATTATATTATTTGGACTAAATAGCAATGTCATCATTGTAATAATCCAGAATGATGGTCTTCAAATGAATTCCACAACTTTTAATCATTTTGAAATCTTCCAACCGCTAAATCATCGAGCATCAGACTGTATGACCTGAAATTATAAAATAATTGTGTTAAAGGATAAAGTATATACATGAAGTGCTGAAATAGGAGACTAGTGTTATAGCTAACAGTGTAGATTTTATAGCTACCAGTGTATTTTCTTTTGCAGGAACAAATGAATTTATTGCTACCAATGAGATACTCAGATTCAGAAGGAGAAGAACCTAAGGCATTATAGTGAATCTATACTATAACAGGTTTACTAAATATGCCTCTTCAGTAATATCTCTAGGCTCAGAAGTGTTAACAAGTAGTTTAAATTATCAGCGTCATACAGAGATGAGCAAAGGTGTTTGTTTTATTGGTTCCACTAGAAGTCTAATATCTCAGAAATTTTCCAAGTAGATTCAGATCATAAAAGGGTTCACAAAGGCTTCTAAAAGCCTCATCATAATTAAGAGCAGGCAAACTTCTCATTAATATCTTATAATTTAACAAGTCACAGTATATTACCACATGGATATGCAAACAGGTTCACTAGCAAAATATCATGCATGAATCTGTATACAGGTCGGTACAATATCATGGCTCAACCTAACAATAAAATCATTTAAACAAGGACATGTCATTAGGGAAAGTCTTGAATAGAGGATCACTCACTGAACTTAAATAAACACAGCATCACAGAAAGATCGGGACTATTACAGGTTAACACATTGATGAGACCTCTTCAAGCTAATAACATAAGATACTCTATGGGCAGAGCAGTACTAACATAATAGGTGTGAACTCAGGTATAAAAATTGAGAAGAATTATTTGATTAACATGACAACAGGGAGTTTCATACTGCCTTTTACCCATGGGATTAAGCTAGATTTGTTGGTGTTGTTGTGCTTACTTTTACCCATAGGTGTGAGTGTGTGACACTGTTATCAAACATCAAAAAGAGTAATATCATGCAAGTATATTAACTAGAATGGAGATACCAATAGACAAAGTAAAGCATCAGAAACATAAGGAGCAAAAACTGGCTAGAACAATGATAAAAGACAGAAAAATGGTAACGAAAGGAAGAAGCTCGGGCAGAGCCAGTCTCACCGGTAACTAATTATTCAAGTCATGAGATTTCACTTAAATAAGATTTGCAGTCTGTCTCTTACAAAATCCAACATGTAAACAGTAGGCAGAAACTTAGTGTGAAAACAGCCCTTCCTGAATACACAAGTCGACTTGCTGCTGGTGATGGTATTGCACACCAACAAAATCACTCCAATCTTTTTGCGTTCAAGTTTAAAATGACATTTGAACAGATTAGATGCATAGACAATGAAGCACCAAAGGGAATAACATGATCTTTGAAGCCCCATTGTTTTCTAAATAGTATAGGTAGCAGATTCTAGTGTATGGAACCTTGTTAAAGGTAATTTTGCATATACAACTGAAATCAGGAAAAGGTACAAGTTAGGCTAGAAGTAAGTCATTCCTTCTCCTATTCATTAAGGGAAAACTTTACCAGCTAGAAATAACCAAGAGACGAAATAATCAGCTAAAGTTCACACTAAGCTACTAAAGTTTGATCATATGTATGGAAGAAAATGCTTCAAATGAGGGATCAAATTGAGCATCAGATTTGGTAGCAATTAAAAAGTGGCAATTCTTACTTCTGGTATGACAACTGGACTGGACTTGGAGCTCTTTATGACGCTTTAGGTCCAGATCACCAGTGTGATGAATCCATAGTACATGTGGAAGATGTTTTGGAGAATAGGGCATGGAATGAGGATCGGTTGAGAGATCTATTGCCAGATGACTTAGCGAATGGTATTACTAACACTATTACACCACCTTCACCTCACAATCTGAATGACAAGCCATGTTGGAAACTAGAAACGTGGGTATGTTCTTAGTAAAGTCAGCTTGGCAATATGTAAGGAAAAGAAGACGGGAAAGTAAATTTTAGAAGTTTATTTAGGTCAAGGGGTTGCCATTTAAAGTCGGCTTCTTCATGTGGAGGTTATGGAAAGCAAGGTTTCCCTTGAATGGCTACTTGTTAAGGCTGGGATACTTCAGAACCTCAAGATGCTGGTGTTGTAGACATCCTAAAGAATAAATATTGCCACATGTTTTCCTAAAATCTCTAGTGGCTAAATTCATCTGGAAGTACTTTAGTGCTCCAGCAAGGATCAATATAGAAGAGAAACAACTTGTACATATGGTCAATGAATGATGGAGAAGATCACTTCCAAAATAAATTTTGTGCCTGCTAGCTGTGTCTGATAGTGTACTGTACACTATAACTAGTCGTTTTAATGATGGGAGACAGGGGAATTTAGTATTATATAGCTACCATCATATCTCAGTTTGAAAAAGCAAAGTGAAGTGAAAAGTTTCAGTTATAATGAGAAAAAAAGGTTTTGCATTTTTCTTTCTTTACAATGAAGAGGGGCTACAAAATTGATGATTCCATTTTGAGCAAAGAAAACTATATCAACTCCTCGTTGACCCAAATTAGACGGTTTAGATATATATCCATAATTTGTTTCGTAGCTACGCAAAGGTCACCAGTTGCAAATGTCAACGTCTATCATAGGACTACATTATTATAAATAAAGGAAGCCCTGTGGGGTGGATCAAGTGCAATATGGAT
Organism: Nicotiana glauca; assembly: GCA_026770625.1. Classification (NCBI taxonomy): domain Eukaryota; kingdom Viridiplantae; phylum Streptophyta; class Magnoliopsida; order Solanales; family Solanaceae; genus Nicotiana; species Nicotiana glauca. The sequence continues at coordinate 110,077 of MU788859.1, forward strand.
GGGGCATGTAGATGGGACAATGGTTGAGCTTCATATGCTTTTTGTATAAGGGATGGTATAGGTGATCTCATATATGCCCAAGTAGATTCAATTGAGGATACAAATAATAATACAACTGAAGCACGGGCAAAATGCAAAATGCATCTAGTAGAAAGTTGAAAAAGTAGTTCCAAACCGGTTCAAGAAAGCTGGTACAAGACTGGTGCACAACTGGTAGCCAAAATTAGTTCAAACACTTGGAGATTAATTTCTGAACTCAAAACAATCCACACTTTACTAAGATACTGTAGCGGTGCAAATTAAGAAATATCAGCTGAAGAATTAAACAGCCTGAACTCAACAACTACCTACCGAAGCATTAAACAGTCTGATGAGTAATAGAATTAGTTAGGGAATGGACTCCTCCACTGTTCTATGTACAAAATGCATGTGACATGAATTATAAGCCCAAATACAACAACAAATTAATAAAAATCGAAGGAGGAAAACTCAAACAGTAGTGACGAATGACAAAGATGAGTAGTACCATGAGAAGGTTGAGCATTTTCAGCAGCACTAGGCATTCTTGATGTTTGTGGTACTCGTTCATGTCCACTATTGGCATCGGGGATCTAATAAATATAAACATGTTAGATAAATATACTTTTATATGATTATAATTTTATTTAAAATATTTAAAGTTTATTAAATGGAGTTACCTGTTCACCCAAGGTGTCATTGCTGCTTTCAGGCATACATGTATTAGGAGCATATTTGTGCATTAATTGCCTCATTTGGAGTAATTCTAATTGCATATTCTCCTAATTTTGTTTCATAATATTCATTTCATCATTTTGTTTCTCCTTTAACTCGATTATCTGTTGTTCTAACCTTTGTATAACCTCATGAGAAGAATCATCTGCAACAATATTTTCTATGGAAGACCTACTACCCCATAGAACAGAAGGAGTTGGACCAAGTCCTAAACCACGAACATACCCACTTTTTTTATTTCCCAAGACCTGGGAATACACATCGCCTTCCCAAGCAACACTACGAGGAGGTTGCTCGGTAGATATCTCACTATTGCTCATCTTTTCATTTATCATTTTCTGACCATAGAATACACAATAAATCCAGTTTGGAATTCATAAATAGGAAAAAATGTACATTGTTTGACAGAGTCATGAAACCAAAAAAAATAAAGAAAGAGCTTACGATTGTCTTGACATAATCGTCATCCAGTGGCCAACCATCCTTAAATTTTTTATGAGTTAATAGGAAAATTTCTGCTCGTGTAGGCTCTATCCCGTTTACAGCCTAATACAATAAAAATGATATCGTATATGTTTACATGACAAAAAAAATGTTTAAAATATTATATTTTGTAGTATTCACAGGTTTACCTGCTCATTCATCAAGGTAGCAATACTTTTGATCCTCCTATGTGAGGCATCGTTTGTTTGGACCTATTATTTCTATTTGCTAGGGTACGTCGCTGTCATTGAAATATTAAAATGATATCTTATAAACTTTAAACAAAAATTGAGCATACCTAAAATCAAAACGCTATGAAAATGAGCAGACTAGGAGAATTTTCAAGGTTGATACCTTAGCTTTATTGGAAAGCCAATAGAGACAAGACCACTCCATTGATATCTCGGTATACGACTTGGTCTATTTTTTAGTAAAGCGTCTTTAGTCTTATATTTTTGCGCATACTCACCCTTCAAACTGCACTTGTAATCTTTCCATTTTTTTCCTAGTGACCTTAAGACCCACGCCTCTCCACGTTTTGGGATAGAGAACTTCTTCTGAAAAAATAAAAGCCAATATTTATAAGATAGCATCATGTATAAAAGATAGAGCATGTTCACAAAAAAATAAGAAAAAATTAATAATAACAACAACAAATATTCCATACCCTCGCAAAATCCACCAATTTCTTCTTTTCTTCGTTGTCAAAATTTCTCCCATCATCTATATGTAGAGGTGTTTGTTCTGGAGTTCTGGCAATAATTCCTAGAAAGTTAGCAAGCTTTCGACCCTCTTTCCCAATAGCTTGGTTGCGATTATTAAAGGGCACATTAATTATCTTCTCCGGCGAAAGTTTCCAATTCTCTTTTAATAAAGTAGGCCCACGAACCCTTTTTGCTTCTGAATTACCTAGAATGAAAAAAGAGAACAAAAGTAACAGTTACGAGTAGTAAATACTACAACTACACTTCAATCCCAAATTAGTTGAGAACAGAAGAACATGACTCTTGTGTTTCGTCTTTTGGTTCAGCCAGTCTGTGCATGCATCAGCTTCGTGAAGAGCTTTCTTGTGCTGTAAGAGTCTCAGCTCATTCTTGGATCTTAATGAACTTTTTCATATATCACTAAATGGATTCTTTATTGTGGTTCAAATTTCATATTAGAGTTGTTCAATTGCATCTGCAGTTCTGTTTGGAGATTTGTTTTGAACCTAGTACCACTTGTTGTGGACACAGGTATAGTCTAAATGGACATCCTCATTAACTCAAACTCATATAACAATACTATTTAGAGGTTCTCAATAATGGTTTACGTTTACGTATTTGGTTCAATCGTGTCTATAGTTTCTGTGAGAAGTGTCTGAGATCTGCTGCTGACATATGCGGGACACGATGCCCCAAGTGCAGGCAGTTTATCAGGTATCTTTAGGATTTCTAGAAACTTTTATTAAAGTTGGAGTAGAGATTTTATTAAGAAGAGAAAGGATTAGACTTTGTACTTCCAGTTGAGTAGGGTGAGTTGCCTCATCGAAAATTATAAGTTTTTTAGACAAGGTTTTTATTTGAGGCTTGATCATCTTGTGCTTGATTTTGCAGCAACGGAAGTTCTTGCACTATAAACACAGGCCTTTGGAATACAATTCAACTACTATTTCCTAAAGAAGTAGAAGCAAGAAAAACAGCAGGAGTTTTAGATGGTGGAGAAGCTGAGCACCAAAGTTCGGTAACAATTACTAGTTATTCTAATATTTCAAGAAGCGGAATAGGATATAGCGCTCAAAGTATACGAAGAAGGAATTTTCATTCTTCGACAAGACAAAGTTCAGTAAGTTTCAGGATAAGGGGAGAGTTACCAAGCCAGGAAGACGACAATTGTTTCTGTTGCTTTATGAGACTAACAAGAAGTTTTTATTGAAAGAATTAAGAATATTGCTCCAATATTTTCTTTATTTATACAATATGTTGGGCTCAAATTGATGAATTCCTTCGCAACATGCAATCAGAATGAAGAAGCTAGAATCGAAGAGAGAAGAGCAAATGAACTGAAATTCTGTTATGAATGCTACAATACAAAATGAAAGCCATTGTACAACTGTGGAAATGATAACACAGCCCAAGTAAGGTGCCAAGCAATTGATAACACACAAAACAGTAGGAGGTCACACGAACAACAACTACATCACAATATAGGCAAACATAATCTGTCCAGAAGTTTGGTCCCTATCCAAGCTGAATGGAACTTTTGGCAATCAAAAACGGGGAACATGACTGTAATGTGGAGCTATAATTTAATATATATTTGTAATGTAATAGCACAAGAATGGATCCAATCACTTGCAACAACAGATGACAGCTTCAAGACACACGAATCTCAGCACTTCAAAATCAATAAAACCTCTAAAGATCAAAGAAATCACCAAGTAAATCAAATATCACTACGCAATAGGCATTTATGATGTGCAACCATTACAATGAGACGAGGATAAACAGTGTTTAAAGCCATAATCTAATATTATACATTATCGGATTGCAATACTATAGAAACATTACCTGAATCGTCATCATTTCGAATTTCAGTGCCACTATCAGAACTATTCAACTCATTAGATTCACCATCACGTGCTTGGGCGTTAGAGTAATTCTGACTATCCATCAACTGCTCAATATATGGCTGGGCTCTAGAGTAGTTTTGACCATCCATCAATTGCTCAATATAAGGTCTCGCATCATCATCATAATCTTGTTTGCATAGTTCCTTTTCCAAAATAAATAAATTATCTAGATGCATTAAGTTACACTAGTACCAAACTAACTCCAACCAATCAGCAGGTCACACGCAAAATAGGAGGAAACATAGTCCTTATCTCAAGCTGTGAAAAAAATGAATAGCAATTTGTGCACACGAATAAAGCCTTGCGACAGAGATAGTTAAAGAGATAAAAAGTATTGATGCACCAGCAAAAAGTATTGTCTAGAGATAATAACACCTTAGCAAATTGCAATACAATGGCTACAATCAGCAAAATATAAGCAAAAGAAAGCACAAAGAATTGACTCAAATCAACCAATACAAACATGGAAAATCCATAGCTGACTAACATGACTCAAATTGAAAGAAAAAAGTATATTTACTCAAATTTTTGCAGTAAAAATATCACAAGAAGTTCTTAAATAACACTTGAAAGAAAAATATTCTATAAGTTCCACCTATCTTATTCAGAATCATATTCATTTTCACGGTCATTTCCTCCCTCAACACTAGCTTTACCATCATTTGGAGAAGCTTGAGAATGTACATTTGTATCAATTTTTATCCCATCGACACCACTTCTTACCCAATCATTATACTCATCTTCTGGAACACGAGTATTTTCTAAGAGAGTCAAGTCAATGGCATCACTCTGCATTGATGACTCAAACTGCAAACTATTTTCCTCTCCCATATTAAAAATATCTCGAGGTTTAATTAACCTAGGGACAAACCATTCATGATATTCATGATCTTGTATAAATATTACTTGTTGAGCTTGTTCTGCAAAAATAAAGGGCTCGTGACGTTCTCGATCGCCAGAGTCTGTAAGGCGTGAGAAATTCACAAGTGTGAAACCCAAGTCATCTTCCTTAACTCCTCTACCTTTGGTTACATCAACCCAATCACACTTAAATAAGACAACCTTAAATTCTTTATTGTAGATTAACTCCACAATATCATTTAATCTGCCATAATATGTGATATTTGCAGACTTTGGAGTATTGTCACTTGTACTTGCATAACTTTCAGTCTTTGAAACGATCATAGTACCACTATTTTGTGTCACCATAAATTCTTCACTTTGCTTCGTTCGAAACCGATACCTGTTATTTACATCGAACGCATTAAATCTTTTCGCAATGTAACTCGGCCCTTGTGCAAGGACTTTAACATCATTTAAGATGTTAGATGTGGCTTCAAGATCCTTTACCTAACCAAATAAACTATACGACTATAAATGTGGATATCTGTACAAGGAAAATAATTTAACGTAACCAATGACTTAGTCCTACTACTTAATTGCTCCTTGAACCACTCATGAAATGTATCGAAATGCACAGGATCAAGTTGATGTTGAGTCAAACGACGCATACGATGCGATCTCTTAATTTCTGCAATATGTTCCCTATTCATGTAACTCGCATATATTAGTTTTGTTTCAATTAAATAATATACATATATTAAATAATAGATATAACACTTACTTTTTATAATTCTCAACCACTTGTGACTCACAATTGAAAAGCACATTTCGATGTGCTTGCAACCTTGTTTTCTCATCCAACTCAAATACATCTACTCCACCGTACGACTCCCCGACAGTTGGAAAAAGATATTTTTCTTTAATAGTCTCATGCTCAATCTCATCACCGCATTTTCTTGGAAAATAAGACCTTGAATCTCCACCCTCCAAATATCGTGAGAAAAATACCATACACTCATTTGCTGTGTATGCTTCTGCTATCGAACCTTCTGGACATGCACGATTACGAACATATGATTTTAAAGTACCTAAATACCTATTCAATAATATAATTGTATTAGTTTGATATTATAATATTTAACAACTAAATATATATAATAAAGATTCAGTGATATTCTTCATACCTCTCAATTGGGTACATCCAGCGATAATGTACTGGCCCCGCATATTTAGCCTCAGTTGCCAAGTGAATTACCAAATGTATCATAACAGTAAAGAATCATGGGAGGAAAAGTTTCTCCATAGTAGACAATGTTTCTGAAATTTTTTCTTCAAGTAACTTTAACTCTTCTACTTTTAGTTCTTTGCTATTGAGAACACGAAAGAATGTACATAGTTCAATTAAAATAGAACTAACTCTTTTATCTACTGATCTCCGCAAGGCAAGAGGAAGAAGTTCTTGCATTATAACCCAGATATCTTTCGTTTGCGAATGCAACGTGAGATATTAGACGCATAGCCATCTGAAAACTTGGCATTTTGTAGTACTTCATAAAATAACTCCTTTTTCCTTTTGAGACATTGTGAAAAAAGTAGGAGGAAGATATGCTTTCCCACTCGCTCGATATTGAGGCCATAAACTTGGTCTTATTTTCATCTCCTTCAAGTCCAATCGAGCTTCTAAGTTATCTTTAGACTTTTTACCAAGATCCAATAATGTATAAATTAAGTTATCACACACATTCTTTTCTATGTGCATCACATCAAGATTATGGCGCACCAAGTTAGACTTCCAATAAGGAAGATCGAAAAAAATACTCCTCTTTTTCCATGTGTTTTTCATCACTCCACTTACCCCTTCACTCAACTAGCCGAGAGTAAATTTTATATCTTTAACTTGATTCAAGACTAGTGACCCATATACTGGACAAAGGTGCAGGTCTTGTTTCTTTAGTACCATCAAACGATTTTGCATCATTCCGATATTTGTGTCCTGACTTCAAAAAGCGCCGATGCCCCATGTAACAAAACTTCCGGCCATGTCTGAGCCTTCTAGATTGAGTGTTTATGTTACAAGAAGGGCATGCAAACCGACCTTAAGTGCACCATCCAGAGAGAGTACCATATGCTGGAAAATCATTTATAGTCCATATAAGAGCTGCTCGCATTTGAAATATCTCCTTAGCAGAGGCATCATATGTTTCTATCCCAACATCCCATAATTCATTTAACTCTTCTATTAAAGGTTGCAAATAGACATCAATATTATTGCTAGGAGCTTTTGGTCAAGGAATCAGTAAGGACAAAATGAAGAACTCTTGTTTCATGCACATCCATGGTTGAAGATTATGTGGCATTAAAATCACTGGCCATTTACTGTGTATAGTTCGCATTGTGCCAAATGGATTAAACCCATCAGAAGCTAATCCCAGGCGCACATTGCGAGGATCTCCAACAAATTTAGGATATTTACTATCAAAATTTTTCCAAGCTTCAGAATCTGCAGGATGCCGTAGAATTTCATCTTTGTTGCGCTCTTCATGATGCCAACGCATTGCTTTAGAAGTTTTTGAAGACATAAACAATCTCTGTAGCCTTGGTTTTAAAGGAAAATACCTTAGGACCTTGGCTGGAATTTTTCTAGCAGCATTTTTCCATCTAGAAGCCCCACAAACTTTGCATTCATTAACATTCTTATTAGCAAACTCTTTCCTAAAAAGCATGCAATCGTTGGGACAAGCATGAATTTTTTCATACTTTAAGCCCAAGCCTTCAACTATCTTTTTGGTCTCATAGAAAGAAGGAGGCAATTTTCCTCCTTCAGGAAGCGTATCTTTTAATAGTCCAAGCAAAGAATTAAAATATTCATTTGACCATTTGAACGTGCATTTTAAGCGATACATATGCAACAAAAAAGGCAGTTTGCTAAACTTCTTACATCCAGGATACAGTTCTTCATTTGCCCCTTTCATGAGACGTTAAACTTATCCACCTCTGGATGAGGTTGATTTCCATATGGATAAGCAGTATTCTCTTGTACGTTTTGATCCATGCCATCACTTTCACTAATGTTAGTATCCATGAACCGTGTAACATCTACAAATGCATTATGTATCATTCCTCGCATATCATCGCCCCTTAAAGTTGGATGACTTCGATTATTTTCTCCAGCATTGTTTGATCCCTTTAGAGACTCCCCGTGACAAAACCAAGTATCATATGACGGTATAATACCATTAACCACAAGATAATCATATGCTGTAGCCCTATTTACTTGATGGATAAGCACACACTCCGTACAAGGACATGCAATTTTTTCTCCACGTTTTTCAGAAAATGCATGATTTAAAAAATCTTCTACTCCCTCAAAATATTCTTTACTAACTCTATCACAATACAACCAGCTTTTATTTTTAGGATTGTCCATGACGCTCAAGATATTCCTTTCTTTTCTATAATTACCGCAAGAACTACAAATTTATTAGTAAAAAGGAGAAATTAATAAAAAAGGTAGTTCAAAATAAAAAACCAATCCTATTAGTAGGTAATTCCATAGTTCAAATATATAAATTTAACAATTGAAACTTCAAACATAAATCTATTAGAACTATCATTTTAACAGTTAAACTATCTCTAATTTCTATGATTTTCACATATTGGTTCAATATTTTTTTTAGACTAGAATTATTAAACTTATAAATTACACTTCTTCTATGGTTTTAATATATTGGTTCATAAATCTTTTAAGAATAGAATTATCAAACTTATATTTTATAGAAGAACCATATATCATATATTTTAAATTTTTCAAAACTTACTACTCTTATTTACTAATTTGTTTTTTATGCTTTTGTTCATTTAACGTTAGTTTAACTAGTTCTAAAGGTAAATGGAATATAAGTTAATTTATATATATATGTATTAAAAGTATACAATTATAATTTTAAAAAAACTAATATAACTGCGATGAAATAATCCATCTAAAGTTTCAGCTAAAGACTACCTAAATCAAACATGACAAGAAAGAGACATAGTAAATAAACTTGAAAAATTCAACCGATTATGCAAAGCCTAAAAGGATGTGGACTTACTTATTAAGACATCTAGAAATTATAAAAGAGATGATTAAGCATGTCATCCCTTAACAAAATACGAACATAATATAGAAATTGAGGGGCTTCCGAAAGACGCTCGGCTCAAGAACGTAAAACAAATGGAGCAATATAGAACATGAACATAAATAGCTATTGATATAAGCCGCTCGAAATCAACTACATCCTTGTTGAGGGTTACTCTCGTTGCAAATTAATATTATACAATGTATAACAGAAGCTACTTTTTCTACCTTATTAAAGAAATGTGTTTGTCTAATTTTTCTTATCAGAAGCTTGAACACTTAAGGTGTTAGAGAGAATACTATGAGCAAATCATCTACCACTAGAATTTTCATTCTAGACATCAAACTATAACTTAGAATAACACGTATAATTGGAAGATATTAAACTTTCACTTTAACAGAAGCTAAAATGCTACCTAGACAAGCTCAGACCCCTTGAACCAAATAATTATACCAACATTTTCACACAAAAAAACACGAAAACTACAATAACAGCAAACTCGATGAGCTAATTGATCAAATTACTAATTATGCTGATTCTAGAATAAAAAGAATAGACCAAATAAAGCGAAAAATTTTGAAACTGAAGGACTCTCGAGGTTGTACAAGGCTGTCAATTCAGCTATACAACCTAATACTGTGTTGTCAATAGGCACAAGGAGCTACTGTCTCCAAATTTAGTTAACTCCAGAACAACAACTTAAACCCCTGGTCCGTCTAGTCAATTCTATGGGAAAGTACTTACCTAATGGACAGGTCAAGGAGATCAGTCGAGTTTTTAAAGCGGAGAATTGTGAACTATCTTATGTTGTGGAAATGGCCACCAGTCTAATTGGTCTTTAGCCGCATCTCAAAGCCTCACTTAAGAAGCTCTAGGCAGCCAGCTCATGACAGGAGACACCAGTATCTATACTATACCCCTGATGCACTACTTCACTGGTCTTTGTGTGTATTGACATTGTATATTTTGATAACCATATTGACATTTTATCTTCTCTTACCATAATTATAATATTGAATGTTAATTTCAAGATAAAGCTCTATTCCCTCTGTAACAATACAAGCTTTCAGTTGTCTTTTTGTTCATTTTCTTGACTGTAGGGCGAGTTGGACAAGCACTCGAGGGAATACTAAACCATTCGGCAGTGATATTTGGCTCTAAACAATGATGCTTTGTACAGTTTCCTAGTTCTGTCTAGGCTAGGAGTTTGTCTTGTCAAGTTAACAGCCTTACATAGCTGGAAAATAACAGGAAGTTTTAATCAAAAGGCATCCTAATGAGAAAAACATTACATTTATTGGAAGCAAAAATGTCTTAGAGATTGGTTCCACGCACCAACGCACTATTAGACAATCACAGCTATCGATGGTGTCCATTAAATATTCAAATCTGTTTGCTAAATTCTTTAAATCTGTTTGCTATTTTCTTTCCCTACTTACAAGAAGGAAACTCCTAGGCAGCCTATAATAGAAATGTTTAACACATGCTAGTGCATCTTGTATTTCTAAATATTATCACGACCTTTGCAACATCAACATCAGTGAGAAAAGGAAATGCAGAAAGCACCAAGGCCATTGTAAAATCCAAGGCCATAACGAGATCGTATCGTCGATTGAAAAGAAAAACAATAGTAGCATCTCATGATGTTGATGATCTAGTCGAGGAAGATGATCGACGTATTGAAAAATTAGACGGTGATGCTAGGGACTTTTTGAATGCAACGAAACAGAACAATTTAGAGCTTACGAAACAGAATAATTTAGAGCTTGCGAAATAGAACAATTGAATACTAACGAAGGTGCTAACAAATTAAAGGGCAAAAAAATTATTTTAGGTTGAGTCTTAATCACTTCTTCATAAATAAAAGCTTCTGACTTTTAACAAGAAAGGTGCAACGAAATAAACAACCGAGCATCATCAATCCATTGTAATAAATCAATATAAACAATCGCGCATCATCAATCCATATAAAAAATAGAGCAACATCAATACGCTGTAAAAAAATTCATATAAATTATTCGAGCAACATCGGGTCAATCCACTGTAAATCAATCCATTGCAAAACGATTCAAAATCCGTTTCAAGCGATTTCAAGCAACAAATTTAACAGGGGAAGAAGAGATTTTAAGCAGCAGATTTCAAGCAATCCAAAACGATTTCAAGCAACAGATTTAACAGGGGAAGAAGAGAATTCAAGCAACAAATTTTAAGCAGTTCAATATGATTTCTCGCAACAAATTTAATAGGGAAGAAGAGATGTTAAACAACAGATTTCAAGCAATCCAAAATGATTTCAAGCTATAGATTTAATAGGGGAAGAAGAGATTTCAAGCAACAGATTTCAAGCAATTCAAAACGATTTCACGCAACAGATTTAACAGGGGAAGAATAGAAGATAACAGGGGCGAGAAGTTAACAAGGACGAGAGAACTTACCTGCAAAAAAATCGATGGGGACTGTGGCGGAAGATTGAAGCAGCAGCGTTTAGGGCTTTTCTATGGCAGAAGTCGATGGTATCCTTTTCGATGTAGGTAAATATGTTTTCCTATACTTTTCTAAATTTGGAGGGAATGAATATTCTCGTCCAAAAATTTTGGAGGGAATTGTATTTTCTTTTTGTGCTGAAGGAATATTTATTAAAGCAATAATAACTTAATTCAATTAGTAATTTTTAGTGGCAATTTAGTTTTTATTGCCAGTACAACGATATCTTTTACTGCCTAATGGTCATTTGCCGCTAATTTTTCAGCTTAATGAATTTATTAGCAACAATTTACTTATTGCCGCTAAAGGTCATTTTTGTAGCAGTGAATCACCGATGTTTCCAGCATCTATTCAAGCAAAAGGATCTTAATCTGTATCAGAGGAGTGGTTAGAGCTGCTTAAGGATTTTGATATCTCTATTTTATAGTGCCCTGAGAAGGCCAATGTGGTAGGCGATGCTTTGAGTCGTCGGGTAGAGAGTTTGGGGAGTTTAGCATATCTACCACCAGCAAAGAGGCTCATGGTGTTTGATGTTTAGGCCCTAGCCAACTAGTATGTGAGATAGGATATTTCTCAGCCTAGTGGAGTATTGTCTAGTATGGTCTCTCGATCTTCTCTTTATGATCGTACCAGGGAGCATCAGTATGATGACCGATATCTGCTTGTCCTGAAGGTCATGGTCTAAAACAGTAATCTAAGCATGTCACTATTGGGGATGATGGTGCTTTAAGGATGTAGTGCAGTCTATGTGTGCCCAATGTAGATGGTTTGCGGGAGTTGATTCTTCAAGAAGCTCACATCTCGTGGTATTCCATTCATCCGAGTGCCACAAAGATGTATCAGGACTTGAGACAGCATTATTGGTGGCATAGAATGAAAAAGGACATAGTGGAATATGTAGCTCGGTGCCTAAATTTCTAGCAGGTGAAGTATGATCATCAGCGGTCGGGTGGATTGCTTCAGAAGTTAGAGATTCCGTAGTGGAAAGGGGAGCAGATCACCATGGATTTTGTTTTTGGACTCCCAGGGGCTCAGCGAAAGTTTGATGTAGTTTGGTTGATTGTGGATAGGCTAAAAAAGTCAGCTTATTTCCTTTATGTTATGACTACCTATTCATTCGATCAGCTGGATAAAGTTTATATTCGTGAGAATGTCGAACTTGATGGAGTGCCGGTATCTATCATCTCTGACCGGGGTATGCAGTTTACATCACGGTTCTAGAGAGCCATGCAGAATGAGTTAGGTACTCGGGTGGAGTTAAGCATAAAATTTCACCCTCAAATGGATGGGTACTCCGAGCGCACTATTCATATTCTTGAGGATATTTTCTGTGTGCGTGTGATGGACTTTGGAGGTTTTTGAGATTAGTTCATGCGACTTGCGGAGTTTGCCTACAACAACAGTTGTTAGTCCGGCATTCAGATCGCACCGTAGGAGGCTCTGTATGGTAGGCGGGGTCAGTCCCTGGTGGGTTCGAGTTGGGCGAGGCCAGATTATTGGGTACTGACTTGGATCACGAGTCCTTTGAGAAGGTTAAGGTTATTCAAGAAAGGCTTCACATAGCACGGTCCAAAAAGTTGTGTTATGCTGAATGGAATGTTCGCGATGTTGTATTCATGGTTGGAGAGCGGGTCTTTCTTCGGGTTTTGCCTATGAATTATGAAGTGTGGTTCGAAAAGAGGGTCAAGCTGAGCCCAAGGGTTATTTATCTCTTTGAGGTATTGCGGCAAGTTGGGGAGGTTACTTATGATCTTGCCTTACCTCCCAGCCTAGCAGAATTTCATTTCGTATTTCATATTTCGATGCTCCGGAAGTACCAGGGTGATCCATCTCATGTGTTGGATTTCAGCACAATCCAGTTAGACAAGGATCTATCTTATGGTAAGGAGCCAATGGCTATTTTGGATAGGTAGGTTCGAAAGATGAGGTCTAAGAGCATTGCATCAGTAAAGGTTCGGTGGTGGGATTAGCCGGTCGAGGAGGCGACTTGGGAGACCGAGCAGGATATGCGCAACCGTTATCCTCAACTTTTCACCACTTTAGGTATGTCTCTATGATTGTTCAAGGATGAATGAACGTTTTAAGAGGGGGAGGATGTAATGACCCGGCCGGTTGTTTTGAGCGTTAGAGCCCTGATCCCCCATTAACTCCCCCGTGTCTTTTTCTTCTATTGCGACTTGGCGGGAGGTTTCTTTTTGGTTTTTACAGCGTTTTGGGACACTTAGTCCCTATATAGAGGATTAATTTTAGAATTTGGACCGTACTCGAAACTTTGGGAGGATTACTCTAGAATGGTGTTCCGTCAATTTTGTAAGCTACGTTGGATGATTTTGGGCTTAGGGGCATGTCCAAATTGTATCTTAGAGCTCTGCAGATTATTTGGGCTTGAAATGGTGAAAGTTCAGTTTGGAGATTTGGACCGATAGTGGAATTTTTGATATCGGGGTTCGGAATCCGATTCCAGATAATGGAGTAGACCCGTAATGTTGATTATGACTTGTGTGAAAACGTTTGGGTCAATCGGACGTTGTTTTGTTGGTTTCAGCATCGGTTGTCAAATTTGGAAGTTTTCAAGTTTATTAGGTTTGGATTTGAGGATGAATTGTGTCTTTCACATTTTTGATGTGAGTTGAGTTCTCGACTAAGTTCGTATGGTGTTTTAGCATTTGTTTGTATGTTTGTTTGAGGTCCAGGGCGCCGGGCATGTTTCAGATGCTCAACGGGTTGAAATTAGACTTATGCAACTTGTTGAGGATTGCTGGTGCTGGGATTTTGGCACCTACGAGATTTGGGTGATGCGAGGTTGGTTCCGCATCTGCGATGCTCGCAGATGCGAGGGAGGAACTACAGATGCGGCGAAAGACCGTAGGAGCGGAGAAGTTCCTTCGTAAGAAAATGCACAGGTGCGGCCTATTTCTCGCAGAAGCGGGATTGAGGACTTAAGTGATATCCGCAGCTGCGATGGTATTTCCGATGGTGCGACGCCATGGGTGTGAAGAAAGGTTCGCAGATGCGGTTTGACTGGCAGAAAAAGTGCTATGTGTGAGGGTTAGAGTTGCTTATCCATGCTGGACCTTGGGAGCTCGGATATTGGCGATTCTTTGAGGGATTTTCAGAAAGATCTTTGGGGTAACAATTCCTTACTCGATTTTGTCTTTATTTCATTAATATATTGTTGTTTTCTTCATTTAATCAAGGATTTTGAGGGAGAAATTTTGGAAAATGGGGGAAAAGTTCCCAAATAAAATGTTTGAGTTTTGATTTTGATTTAGACCTCGGATTTGGATAATTTAGGTATGAGTGAACGCGTGAGTGAATGGGTTCACATATTTGTGATTTTTACCCGATTCCGAGACGTCGTCTCGGGTAGGCTATTCGAGCAATTTTCCGATTTCTTGCCTTAGCTTTGATTTCACTAGCTAGATTAGTTTCTTGTCGTTATATTTGTGTTATGTATTTGATTTTGGCCATATTTGGGACATTCAGAGTTGAATATTCGTGGAAAAGCATTGTCACTGATTGGTTGAGCTTGGTTTGAGGTATTTTGCGTGCCTAACCTTGTGTGGAGCAATTCTCCTTATGAATTGGTACTGTTTGATATATGAGCGTCCTGAACGTGAGGTGACGAGTGAGTACACGAGCTATATGTTTAGAAACTCAATTTTCATTAAGAAAAATTTATTTTTTCCTTTAATTGAGCTATGCTAGCATATGTAATTATCATGTTTAATTAAGAGCTACGTGCCTTAACTGCCCAACTAAACTCTGCGCACATGTTATAGTTAAAATTCCTGTTCTTCCTTGTCTCAGACATACCCTAAATTGTGGTTTCGTTGCTGTAACTACTATTTTTGTTTTATAATCTGCATATTTACTTTGTGACTACGAAACGTTATTTCGGGATATACCCTTGTTCTGCATATTTACTTTGGGACTACGGAACGGTATTCCGGGAGATCCCCTAGCACTACTGATTTACTTTGGGGATGCGGAATGGTATTCTAGGAGATCTCTAGTTGTTATCTCACCGTTTTGAGCGGTTGTCATCCATGGACTCTATGCCGGTTAGATTTTCGTACTTATTTCTACTGTAATATTTCATTCTGTC
Organism: Nicotiana glauca; assembly: GCA_026770625.1. Taxonomy (NCBI): domain Eukaryota; kingdom Viridiplantae; phylum Streptophyta; class Magnoliopsida; order Solanales; family Solanaceae; genus Nicotiana; species Nicotiana glauca. Next base: position 125,477 of record MU788859.1, read on the forward strand.
TCACTTTATTATGTTTATAATAGTAGGGCCCTGAACTGATATCGTCAATACTCGACCAAGGTTAGGCTTCGCACTTACTAGGTACCGTTGTGGTGTACTCATGCCCTTCCCTGCTTGTTTTTCGTGTGCAGTATTGATACCCAATTTTTTCTTGTATATTTTAATATGCAAAATACCTTTAAAATAGTATGTATATGCATATATAAGTATGTCCCAATATTTTTCTATTTTCCCTTAATCTTCAAACGATTTTTTAATCAATTTATTGCCTTATCTTATCAGAAAAACCAAATAATTACTCCCAAATTTTTCATTTTGGGTTATTTATTTATTGGATTCTAATACTAAAATATAGCTTATATAATTTTTGCTTATTTTTATAAATTTATTTCGTATTTTTAAAGCTAAATTGCATATAATTATAATATTGGCCTCTTTTTAGATTTAATTGTATTTATAGTTATAAAATTGACTCCAATATTTTTTAATCTAATAATAATGTATTATTAATCATTTTAGTATCTTTAATCTATTTCAAGAAATAATTTTACTATTTATTATGAAATAAATAAGAGAAAATGGCTATTTAAATGTAAGCCCATTTGCATTTCAATTTTAGCCTGATTTGGCCCAATTAAACCCAATTCTAAAACCCAATAACCTAGCTAAAATCCTAATCTACCCGACCCACGACCCTTTTAAAATAACCCGCCCGGATTCCCATTCAATCTAGGTCGTTGATCAAAATGATCAACGGTCACCATTTAACCTTTCCTTTTTAATTCCTCATTACCCCCCAAACCCTAACAATTTTCCCATCTGTAGCTGCCTTTGAATCCCCCCTTCTCCGTAATTCTCTCTCAAAATCCCTCTCAAACCCTAGCCGCCATCTCCAACCACCACCCAAATCGACCAAATCCATGGCTTCAGAAGCCATTGAAGGCATGTACCTGCCTTCTATGACGTCTAACTGCCTGATTATCATGTTTTCAAGACCAGTACTTGAAGAAGCTTGGTCCAGAACTTGGAAACTTTCAGTTTTGTGTCTATTTCCGGTCATCTTTGACATTGCTCCTACCAGCCATAGCTATTCAAGCCAGACTCTTGGCTTCTCTCGCTTAGATCAACGACTTTCCAAGCCTTTCTCACCATCTGGGTTCTTCTAAAACCCTAACCTTGGAGGTTCTTCTGATTCTTTTAGATCCGTTGTAGATTTTTATTTTCTCTAAGCTTTTAAACGTTCCCTCAAAGTTTCTTTCAAAGATTTACCTTCAAAACCCCTTTTACCTTTTTCCGATTTAGGGTTCTGTTAAGTCATTTCAAAGCTTTTCTGATTTGTAACAAGTTCTACTGTGTTTTTCATGTTGTTCTTCTACTAGAGTATGTATGTTAAAAGTCTTAGTCCTCTTTGAGACTTCTGAATTTATTTGTTAGTTATCTTTGCCTTATTTACTTGTTTTCATCTTTATACTCGATTATTGGTGAAAACACTAGATTTTGGGGTTCATTTGAGTTCCGAGATTGTTTGCTATGTGGTTTACTTGTTAGTCATGCCCCGAATACGATGGGTTTCAAAAGCCTAATTCTTTTGGACCTATTCAAGTTTCATAAGTGGCTTCATCTATTGCTCGATTGAATTTCTAAATCTTTTATTTCTTTATATGATTCTGATTTCCTCTTAGACTCTGTAAGGTCTTTTACGTGACCCTTTGGCATGCTATTTGATACTTTCTCTTCTCTGTTACTGAGTAACTGAAATCGACCTATGTGAATACCATGCTGATTAGCTACTGACTCTGTGTTTGCTATTGTATGACGTTTCTCTTTGCCCTAAATTCAGCCTTGCATGCTTCACACTTATATACTCTTTTATATGCTGAATTTCCTTCTCAAATGACCTTCAATTTTGGGATTGATTTCAAACCTCCTTGAATTATTTTGATTGCATTCATGTGTTAAGTGATTGACCCTTTCCTTGTTTCGCCTTACCGATTTCCCTACTTCTTGGATTGATTTTAAAACCTTCCTTAAACTTTCGATTCCTCTATCTTTGACTTGGTTTATTTGTTTATTCATGAATCAGTAATCTTGAATCCCTCACTCCTTGATTTACTATGTACTGATTGCCTCTATATTCTGCAACTTTAATTTGTTTTCTTACCTTATTTGGTTACCCGAGTCTTTCAAAGGTTCTTCCCTTAATTAAACTCCTATGTATTTACCCCTAATTGCCTACTTTGCACAAGATGTTTACTTGATCTCCTTCCTTAAATGATTTCTGTCCATTACCATTTAAGTTTAAACTCATTAATTAAAGGAAGTTCTTATACTGATTGATTTTAGTTGGTACACTGCCTCATAATTTTTTTTGGCCTTATTTTGCACATGTTTTCAAACTATAAACACCCTGCTCTCTCACTAACACAACACACACGAACATTCTTAATTTCTGAACTCTCACTCACACTCAAAAATATTCTTTCTTATTACTTGTACTGTGGCCTGCCTCCAAAGTCATGTTACCTGCTTTTACTGTGTTTTACTTCTCTTAAATTGGTATGTTCTGATTAAGATTCCAGAATCACAACAATGTGTTTACTTAATGCTTTTACTTTCTTGTCTGCCTACTACTTGTGTTTAATTCAGTACTTATTCTAGCGTGCTATAATTTCCTTATGCCTGTTCTAAATTTATTATGCATCCCAAACCCCTACCACAATGTGTTCAATGCTTATGGTTTGTTTGAGGCATGACAGTATTGCATAATACTGCCCATGACTCAAGCTTGATCCCTAGGATCCGGACCTCTATGTTTCTCTACTATTGTGTATTCTGTTAGGCTTATAGGCATGCCAACATTTTCTATTGCTGTGCATGCCCAAAGCTTACCCCTTCCTAAGTATAGGCTCTTTGCAACATCCCAACCCCCCTGAACCCCTTTGTATGAAATTATCAACTTGTATGTGGCTATTTCCCTCTCCTTTATCCCCTCAGAACTTTGTTTCTTCACCTGCACTCTCTCTTAGACTAAAGTTATGCCCCCTTCTTATGAGCCTTGCCTTGAGACCCATTGAGCTCCCTCTGAACTTGGACACTTGAGGGATGGCCCTTCCATACTGCACTTGTCCCTATTCTGGTGATACAATTTAGGCGTGAGCACTGCCTAGAGTCCCATTGAGGCTCTTAGGGAACTCTGACACACTCAAATTGGAGAAAGGCTTTGGATCAATGGTCTTTGAATTGGTCTATCTCATAACTTAAAGAGGAAGCAAGAATCAGGCTTCCTCTTGTTGTATTTTCTTTGTAGTTTGGATGTAATTTATTATTTTTGGTTTGTAATAAGTTGTAATGAACATTTGGGGCTGGCTAGTGAAAAGGGTGGGTAACTATGCATGCAAGGGTAGAAATCATACCTATAGGGATGTTATAATTTTGCATATGCAAACTACCAACTAGAAATCATGCCTATATGGTATTATAATTATGCACATTGAAAATACAACCTAGAAATCATGCCTATAGCGTCCTATAATTCTGCATAATTCAAACTGTATTTGGATACTGCGCCCATGAGTTTTAAAATAAGTTCTGCATTTTAGACCTCATGTTCATAAGTTTCAAAGTAAGTTCTGCATTTCGATATCATGTTCATAAGTTTTAAAACAAGTTCTGCATCCAGATGCTACATCTATAAGTGTCTAAAATCAGCAACATGTAGAGAACATGCCTATAGGAGTTTCTAAATAAACCTGATTCACTTTACTCAATGTTAGATATAAAATCAGCAATAGTATATAGTATCACCTGCAAAACCAATAATCAATATTTTTAATTCTGCATCTCTTCTTTTAATGTAAGTTCCTCACGTAACGAATTTTAGCCAGCATGCCTCGAGGATCCTAAATAATTCATTTCTAGCTTTTTACTATCTTATCACCTTCTAAATTCAGTAGATATCTTGTCTGTAGGATCCCGTCTTAGCACTTAGGCAAACCTTAGAGTAATAACCATAAACTGAATCTTTTCTATTCATAAGTACAACCAGCAGGTAGGTCTGAGTCGCGCTTCCTATCTGAGTTATGTAATAAACTAACCTGCCCAAGACTTAAACTCTCTCATATTTGGTACTTAATCAGACCTAAACAGTATGTGAAAGTCATTCTAATTATATGCTTTTCTGTTCAAGGAGGTATACCTGAGCCTCTACTTGTTTATATGCTTTCCCCACAATATGCAATATGTGTTTTGTATGACGCCTTAGAGTTTTACATTTTTAAACCTCAAACCAGCCTAATATCCCTCCGTTTTAGGATTTGTAGTCCTAGGTGCCTCTGGGACTGATAGGAGTGGGACGGGTAATAGCATGCAATAAGTAATCGAGACCAATCCGCACTTTAAATACCTTAACGGGGTGGGAAGTGTAGATATAGATATCATGACCACACGATAATGTCACGTGTAGCCCTTCATTGAGGAGTGATTACCGAACAATGTGTAGGGTGATCCATATTTTTAATAAACCTAGGACCCCCTTCCTTTATTCTTTACTCTTTTGGCATTGTAACTCTTTATTTTAAAAATCAACTTTTCTAATTTCCCTTTTTCAACCTTGTTTACTTTCAAACCTTTATGTGTTGAAATCCCCTCTTACTTGAGCCTTATTTGTTTATATGTTGATTTCACCTCAATTCACAATCATTGTCTGGCCGGGAACCACACTAGTGGATTCTGAGGGGTGCCTAACACCTTCCCCTTAGAATAATTTTAAGCCCTTACCTTATGTCTGGTTATTCAAATCAAACTCTTTTGGTGTCCTAATGCACCCAAAGAACGAGTCGATCAACGGTGTAGTCGACGGTTCCGCGCCTTTCCCCCTTGAGTTGTTTGCTCAAGGGTACCAGTCTAAAACCTTCATAGAAACCTTAATTTGTTTAATTGTGCATGCATCATGGTCAAACCTAGCCGAGTCAGTTATGTTGTCCGCATAATGACTTTTTAAGATATCCTTGTCCAAAGTCCACTGGGTTTCCCTAAAACCCAAATGGATGTCATCACGTTCTTTGTATTTATTTGGAGAACTAACTTGTTTGTGCTAATTATTGGTATTAAATAGTCGAGTCTGGTGGTAGTAGGGTCTAACCCATTTGTTTTGCAGAAAATAAGGCATGTGTCCCCAGTTTCGGTATGATTTGCACGCCCCGACTCTTGCTGGACTGGTGGACGAGTCTTCCATCAAATGGCCAAATCAATAATTGGAAAGAGAGGGCTGCCAAAGCTAGTTAAAAGTTGGAATATATGGAATACAGTTTGCTGGAATTGGAAGGAAAGTGAGGAAGAGAGTCACCGACTGCTAGAACGCTTAGGGAAACAAAGGAGAACACCTGGCGAAGGCATTTTTACTGGTGAACCTACGCGAACTGGAGGATCTTATTAACGAGAACATTCAACCTGGGGAAGGTCCGCCTGGGACCAAATAGATAGGAGTTTTCATTTTGCTTTATAAAATACAATAAGGCCAATGGCCACTAGCAACTTTTATTTCCTGTTATTTAGTGTCGGTTTTAGAATTCGTCTACCCTTTTATCAATAAAATGAGTCATTTAGCATTACAAGTTCTCCAAATCAACTTGTCACTAGGCCTACCTCGGGCTCAAAGAGGTCCCCAAATTAGGACACGCTTTACATTCCCGCACTATGTGTTTGAATATTGCAACATTTTTTATATAATCCTCACTAACTTATTATCTTTTCTTTTTACTTTTTGTTTATTTTTCCTCTCCAAAGGTTAGTTCGTGCACTCTGACAACATCATCCTATTTCACGAGATCCAGGGGCCCTCCACCTACTCCTCCTCTTAGTCCTGTAAGAAACAAGAATAAAGGGAAGATGGAAGATTTGAACAATGCCAGAAAGGAAAAACTCAACCGAACGGGTAGAGTTCAGTCATGGTCACGGTACTCTGGTTCCCAAGGAAAATGCATCCCAACTGGAACAAAAGCTGCTGAAATTTCTGGAAGAACTTGACCAGGTTCGGAATCTGGCAAAATCTGTCATTTTCCCTCACCACTCCAAACGTTAATTTCCCAAATGCTTAAAACCCCACACCACTACAAAATATCACAAGGCAACCAAGTCATCGCACTCCTCATCACCACTGCAACACCTGCCATGTCTCAAATAACACCCCATTGCTCATCCCAGAACTGCAAAACTCCATAAATGACCACTACCACACCCACCAAAATACCCCCATCTACGTGGAGAGTATGCCACACTCCACACAGCCCATCTCAAGCATACCCGAATTCGATGACAAAGACTTTCTCATCAAAAACCTGGCCGAAGAACTTAAGAAATTGACTAGCAGAATTCGAGGCGTTGAAGGGAGTAAGGGAATTGAAGGGCTAAACTACGAAGATCTTTGCATACTGCCCGAGGGGTATAAACCTCCTAAGTTCGAAATGTTTAACGGAATAGGGGAACCAAGGGTCCATTTGAGAACGTACTGTGACAAGTTCGTTGGAGTAGGAAAAGACGAGAAAATCCGCACAAAGTTTTTCATGAGGAGCTTGAAAGGAGATGCCTTATCTTGGTACATTAGCCAAGATCCAAAGAAGTTGTTGAACTGGGTAAGCATGGCGTCCGATTTTATGGACAGATTCAGGTTCAACATGGAGAATGCACCAGATGTGTTGTATATTCAAAATCTAAAGAAGAAGCCCATAGAAACATTCCGCGAGTATGCTACTAGTTGGAGGACCAAAGTTTCCAAGGTTAGATCCCCCTTAGAAGAAGAACAAACGAACAAATTCTTCATCCGGGCCCAAGACCCACAGTATTATGAGAGGCTGATGATGATCGAGGGACACAAATTTTCTGACATTATCAATCTGGGAGAAAGGATCAAAGAGGGAATCAAAAGCGGTGTGGTTACAAATTTTGAGGCCTTGAAAGCTATAAACAATGCCTTACAGTCAGGCAGTGCGCCCAAGAAAAGGGACGCAGGAGCCGTAATGGTGGCACAAAGAACCAAATCTCCTATTAAATGCCAAGCCTGCTCAATGCCTCCACTCACATCCCAACTTACTCCAAACTACCAAGCACCCTCACCCTCTATCACGCCCTAAAAATCGAGGAGCACGACCGGCTCTCAACCAAGTAAACCCGACTGAGCAAACCTGTTACGCTTTACTCTACCCAAACTAATTTATGATTAAGTAAGAGATGGACTCCATTACTCATACTTAGTAAGTATTTCATTAACAACTTCCATTTCATTTCCATTAGCAGGTTAAATCATAATTATCAAAAATTACAAGTTTTATAAATCTTTACCAAACATCAATATTTCAACTTTAATTCCAATACCCGACACTACACACAACCTGTCTACAGAGCCTCTAAACACAACTGAAGAGTAATGTAATACGGAAATACCGGTAACAAGGCTCCGACAATATCTCAAATACAAAGTACACAATAAACAGATGAAATAGGACCCAAAAAAAGTGTGGCACACCAAGTCAGCTGAAAGGATGATGCGGCACTTGCTGCGACCAACACTGCCTGCTATAGAAACAGCTACATCCATTTAAGGACATAGCGCCCCAGGCAAAAGGGACGTTAGTGCCATCAAATAGCACTAGTTTGTATAACTAAACACCATCTAGTTAGAAAGAACTTTCATACAAGAATAAGAAATCATAAGTATAACTCAACACTTTAAACGATCACCACATTATCAAAGAAAAGAATCATATAATTTTCACATCATTTTTCCATAGCTTTTAGTTTGCGAAATTCCATAATATTCATCATTTGTTTCCAATACCACCGCTATTTTGAGCGGAGTCCGATCTCGACTAGATCAACTAGGTTGCCTCATTTGAGACATACATTTCAATCACAATCTCATTTTCCCTCTTTTTCGGAATTCATTCGCTACACCACCGCTATCTATAGCGGAGTCCGATCTCGGCTCAATCATCTAGGTCGCCTTACCAAGGCATTGTTCCCTTCTCATTAATAAATTCATTTCACATATATCATTTCATAGGCCCTTGGGCCGCAACTTATCACATCAGTCTTGGCACTAGGCCGCATTTTACATCATTCCCAATTTGAATATTAGCTTTTCCATTTAGGACAGTAGGTACACACAAGAGCAATTTAAATTGTAAGCATGGGTAAGACTTCACATATATGGCACAATATATGCAACTTCAACATTGATTTTAGGTCTAAGCATTTCAATACATAATTTGTATCTTTGCCCCTTTCAAGTTATCAAGATAGCACATTGATCACGTTGAGACACATTTTTCACACATATAAGGTTGCAACACCAATTCATGTAATTTAACAAGCAATGCAACAAATTAAACTTTAATCTTACCATGTTCACACAATCATCGATAATGCTCAATTTCTAAAAGACAAGGTTTTAGCCATACATACCTTGTTTAGGTTTTCCTTAAGTTGCTACGACGTTCCGGAAATTCTAGCAATCCCAATCTACTTTGAGACATAATAAAATTGAACACAAATTAGAAATTTATTCATGGTTTTAGCTAATTTGAGCATTTTGTCAAATACTATTTGAACATCTTGATTTCAAACTCTTTCACAAGGTTTCCATCATTTCCCCAACCCAATCTCTACTTATTTATGTTCAACAATCTTCCCACCAACCTAATTTGTACTTGCATGTATACATAATGATATTACATCCAAGAATCATACCTCAATAATCACATCTTATACCCAAAACTCGAAATTAAAGTCCAATGTATAGAACCTTGCCTCTTAGATGAAGAACTTGAGATTGGGTTCTTTGATTCTTGAAGATTGATGCAAGATTGGATGATTTGAATGTTGTGTTCCTTTTTCTCTCTCTAAAATGCTATCACTCTCTCTAGAAAGCTCATGAAATCACCCCAAAATTAACCCCAAAGCCTATATATTAAAATGGGGTCGGATCATGAAAATAAGAAGATTAACCCTCCGAATTCGGGTCTACGGTCGCATAATGGACTGCAAAATGGGTATGCTGGCAAAAAACGCGTCGCAAAACTCGATGCCCAAAACTGGGCTACATTGATCCAATTTGCGACAAGATTTGCGATCGCAGATCGGTTATGAGGACCGCATAATGGTTTTTGCGATTGCATATCTGACACAGGATTGTATTTTCCCAGTCTTTGGTAATTTGAACATAACTTTGTGTACGAATGTCTAAATGACAAACGATTCGAAGTGTTGGAAACTAGACTCAAATACCTTTCATATGATATGTTTTTCACCATATAGAACCTTGTACGTATTTAGATATGCTCGTTCAAAGTGAGGACTTGCGCAAGTACCTTTGGAATCTTAGACTATTATGAAACTTTTCCTATTTGGCTTACACTTAGGCCTCCCCTTGGACCCCACCTTACTTAATATATGACTCGTACACTTGTTTACCAAATCCAATTGATGTCCACCATGTTAATAGAACACAAAATATCATAATTAGCCTACGTGGCACCACGAAATCCTAAATTACTTAGCGAAATTTTTCGGGACCTTGCATTCTCCCCTCCTTAGGATCATTCATCCTAAAATGAGGAGTAGAGTCCGCCCTAAACGCGTAATACAATATATCCCTTTTCTCACCTACCTCAAGTCTCTAAATTTTGACTAACTCTCAAATTTTTCAGAAATTTTGATAGAGTCTCCTTTGTAACTAGGACTATCCACCTGCCAGACACCATACCAAACCATCCTAAAAACACATCCACAAGTCGACAAAGAACCACAATGTATATATCAATAAAGCGAACCTCAACATTACAAGCTCTACATTATCATATTGATACCAGAACATGGACTGCACATTTTAAATCATAACACCTATAAGGTACCTTTCAAATCAAGACCAACTGCTATACAATAAGGAGAAAATACCTTATTTCCACAATACTCTCGGCCTTCAATGTGGCCTCTTATACTTGTAGACTTCTCCATAACACATTCACGGAAACAACCTTAACCTACAAACTTATCTAGGATGACAGATAGACACCTCGCATAAGCTAGCTATCCATTAACATTCACCTTCAATAATTTACACCAGGGTGATACACAAATGATATCCACCTACCCCTTCTTAGACGTAGACATATGAAAACACAAATTCATGAGGAATAACTATGGGGAAACATCACACTCCTAGTGCAATCTAATGGGAAATGCACTTACGTACCCTTCATCATCAATTCACGTAACGACTACAGGGGAAAATTTTGAGAATAACTGGTTCACCCTCCAAAACTCAAACTCTCTAGGTGAACACTCACACTAAACCCTTGATGACCTTCAATAATTACTCTAAGATGTGCTATCATAAATGGATCATAAAATTACATATAAAATATGTATGTGATCACCCTACGAAGCTTCCTCTTTGACTTGTCTAAACTTACAATGCCCAATGGATCTAATACAAGAAGAAAAATAGAGTTCAAGATCAGGCTGGAGTTATTCAGGAATACAATAATATGCGAAGATTACTACAAACAATACTGACATGGTTAGTCATTGTGACAACATCAATTATTAGACAAATAAGGCATCGGGGTAACTCGTACATTGGCAATAGGAACCCTTAAGGAGGAATACTCAAGTACATGAACCACTCGTCTTCTAAAGTGTAGGGAAAATCCGTTTATCAACAATAGGAATACTCTGGCACCTTAAATGCGATATGGGTTTCAAATACATGAAGTTAAATTACACTCTTAACATTACTTGACAGACGGAATCTATGCCACAAGCTCATGGGGATGAAAAGAAGTTGAACACATATGAGATTATCATATTTCAAACAGCTTAACCTTTCCTGAAAGTTGATCCTATATTAGAGAACTAAAGATACGACAACTTGTCTTCCAAATCAATATGCTTATGATATGTGCAAAAATCTAAAGGCATCTAATCTCAACCTTTCCCGAGTGAAACCACATAGCTAGGAAATCCTACCATAGGGGTGAAATCATGTATTGGTTAGAGGAGTTCCAATGGTTGACGTAATGTTCCGGGAAGAAAGACAATTAAAACTCATATCCTCCTTAAGGAGGTGGAATGTCAGTGGTATAAAAATTGCCCGCACATGACAATGACGTTGTCAATAATTCTAGATGCCGAGTGAGCAGAAAGCCACGTAACTCATCCAATCCGACCCATTTAAGAGTTTTGAAAAGGGGACACACTTTGGTTGGAAATCAGGGCAATTTAAGCTTGAACTTTAAGGGAAATCATTACTTTTGAAACCCATGAGACAAGACCTCGTAGTCTTAGAAAATTGTCAACAATCCCAAGAAAGTACTTAAAACCATTATGAGTTGGTATAAAATAAGGCCTCAAAGTGCATACATGGATAAGTTTGAAATTGAGACGTCTTAATGCATTTATCGGGGAAATGTAATCTGGGTTACCTAGTCACATGGACAAGCAGAGTTGGTAGATGATTGTTTAGGAGAAATCTCATAAGGAATGCAAGCAATATATTTTTATTCAAACAAAAGGGACATACCCCGACCGTTGACGCCATAATGAATAAAATTAGATTCACGAGGAGAGTTACCAGATGAAAATAAAGAGTAAGGTAGCACAACTAAGAGCACCGCTTGGAATCGACAAGCTTAAACAGAGTTGAAGACATTAGAATTCTGTAGAAAGGGGAAATTTGCCCTCTCTCAGGGCAATTGTAGAGTACATAAAAGTGAGGTTAATTAAATCAGATCTTATGGTTGGATAACTAGTCAAGAAATTGAGATAATACCGCATTGAAGATTACGGGTAAACATCACATGATGCAAGACAAATGAAAAGAAAGTGAGATAGCCTTATGGAAGTAACCTTTACATTATAACCACTAGGAATGGTGGTAATATAAAGCGATTACGAGAAGCTACATTTTTAAAGAAGATCTCTGTATGTATTCATGTAATGTATAGATCCAGAATTTAAAAAAATCCAATTATGTTTAGCAACTCTACTTCATAATGAAGCACTACAACACACTTCTACACCACCAGCTATTACAAGCCACTTTGGGAGATGCTATAAGACTTGACTAAGAGAAAGGCCTTGACATGTGAATATGTTACTAGGTGTATTACTCCTTGGTCAACCAAAAACAAAAAGGTGAGAGTTAGACTGATAAGAAGATCGTTGGACTAGCACTTATGTTGATAATCCATTATCGAAAGGAGATCATTCAATCTCAGCAATTGCGGCATGCTATCAACCTTTGATGGACTTGAAGTGAGGTTGGAACCCAATGAGATAGTATAAAATAATCATGTAAGGTTTGCAGATGTTCATAATGACTTCTCCATGGATTTTGACTTGAGAAGTACCCAGATGCCAATGAAAGATAGAAAATAGGAGAAACTAGCGTTGTGCTACGATAACCTCCATAGGTGCGCTTGGTCTTGACGGAGAGCCTAGTAAGGGTCCTTATGCGAAAGGAAGTGTTATAATGGCACATAGAAGGATATGTTCTCTCATGGTTATTGAACAAGTGTTGGGAAACTAGCACAATGAATTCACTATCTAAGGAACACAATTAACACATGTTGTGGAGGTGTAAAGAGAAAATAAACATTTGTTATGAGCTGGACATGCGTCTGCTATATTAACTCCCAATTGCAATACAAGACCACGTCACGGGAAACCACAATACTAGGAACAAAGTGAGCTACTTACTGGCGGATGTCCCAAGTAAACACGAAAGTTATACCAAGATCGCGACACAACTTCTTCGTAGGATGTGAGGATCTAAAAAACGAGACTTTATCCATACGGTGGCCATTTTGATTGACATGCACTCATGTGATAGGTGTTAAGGTATGCTCTTATGTTACTAGATAGTGAGAAGCTTTCATGAAGATATTCGCAAGAGAATAGATTGACTTGTTCAAACCATATAAGCCATATACACAACTAAGTAATAGAGTGACTCGATATGGATCACAATACTAAGATGATTTACATGGAACTCGACACCACATAGGTAAACTTTACGATGGTGCATGCACACGCACAAGTGGGCAGATGTTGTCCATTTCAGCAAAATATTCTGTAAGTAATTCATCAGGTATAGTCCCTTTTTAAGAATTTAGGAAATTCAAGTCGGAAGTATTAATCATAGAGTCATAAGTCTATTTAAGCACACAATTATAGAACTTAATTCCGCAAGAATGTAAATAAGAGGATTTATAATAGAGTGGATTCACGAATAATGCGTCTCGTTCAAAGAGTCGATACATGCAATATTTTGTGATTAACCACCTTGTTAAGACCATGTTTATGAGAATTCTTCAATATCGATGTACATATTCAATGAATAGAAATTTTGATTTGACTCACTTAATGACATTAGGTTGGTTGGGCAATAGCTTGATCGATACTCATCGACTCCACATCCCTAACGTACGTAGGTAACATACTGATATACTATATGATCTGGTGGTACAGAGACATTAACAGGAACAAGGGTACTCCCCTTAGCAACAAGTTCTACCAATCCCTCCATGGCTCGATACATTCTCCTAACAAACGCTTGGGCAATCTCCCTTATATTCAATGGTGGGGGAATTCCCTCCTTTCTGCTTCCAAAATCATGAATTACTCATCTTGGGATTAAGACATAAAATGGAAATTAGCTTCCTATCTTGAGCTCTACTGCACGATCTAAAGTATCAAAAAAGGGTGAAATTCCTAAATGTCCGAATAGCCTCCAACATATAGATGTGGTCGACTACACACTGATAACAATGACTCTACTAGACACGGCTCTGAGTCATCGTAGGACACTTTAAAACCTTAGGCTTTGATACCAAGTTTGTCACGCCCCAAAAACCGAGCAGCACGACCGGCGCTCAACCAAGTAAACCCGACTGAGCAAGCTTGTTAGGTTTCACTCTACCCAAACCAATCCATGAATAAATAGGAGATGGACTCCATTAATCATACTTAGTAAGTATTTCATTAACAACTTCCACTTAATTTCCATTAGCAGCTTAAATCATAATTATCAAAATATTACAAGTTTTATAAATCTTTACCAAACATCAATATTTCTACTTTAATTCTAGTACCCGACACTACCCACAACCTGTCTACGGAGCCTCTAAACACAAATGAAGAGTAATGTAATATGGAAATGCCGGTAACAAGGCTCCGTCTATACCTCAAATACAAAGTACATAATAAAAAGATGAAATAGGACCCTGAAACAAAGTGAGGCTCACCAAGTCATCTGAAAGGATGATGCGGCACTAGCTGCGACCAACACTGCCTGCTATAGAAACACCCACATCTATTTAAATACGTAGCGCCCCCGGCAAAAGGGACGTTAGTGCCATCGAATAGCACTAGTATGTATAACTAAATACTATCTACTCAGAATGAACTTTCATACAAGAATAAGAAATCACAAGTATAACTCAACACTTTAAATGATGACCACATTATCAAAGAAAAGAATCATACAATTTTCATATCATTTTTCCATAGCTTTTAGTTTGGGGTATTCCATAATATTCATCATTTGTTTCCAATACCACTGTTATCTTGAGCGGAGTTCGATCTCGTCCCGATCGGCTAGGTTTCCTCTTTTTAGACATACATTTGAATCACTATCTCATTTTCCCTTTTTTCCGGAATTAATTCATAACACCACCGCTATCTGGAGCGGAGTCCGATCTCGGCCCGATCGGCTAGGCTGCCTTACCAAGGCATTGTTCCCTTCTCATTAATCAATTACTTTCACATATACCATTTCATAGGCACTTGGGGCCACAACTTATCACATCATTCTCGGCACAAGGCCGCATTTTACATTATTCCCAATTTTAATATTAGCTTTGCCATTTAGGACAGTAGGTGCACACAAGAGCAATTTAAATTGTAAGCATGGGTAAGACTTCACATAGATTTCACAATAGATGTAACTTCAATAATGATTTAAGGTCTAAGCATTTCAATACATAATTCATATCTTTGCCCCTTTCAAGTTATCAAGATAACACATTAATCATGTTGAGATGCATTTTTCACACATATAAGGTTGCAACACCAACTCATGTAAAATAAAAAGCAATGCAATAAATTCAACTTTAATCATACCATGTTCGCACAATCACCGATGAAGCTCAATTTCTAAAAGATGAGGTTTTAGCCATTCATACCTTGTTTAGGCTTTCCTTAAGTAACTACGATGTTCCGAAAATTCTAGCAATCCCAATCTACTTTAAGACATTATAAAATTGAACAAAAATTAGAATGGTATTCATGGTTTTAGCTCATTTGAGCATTTTATCAAATACTAGTTGAGCATCTTGATTTCAAATCCCTTTCACAAGGTTTCCTTCAGTTCTCTAACCCAATATGTACTTATTTATATTCAACAATCTTCCCACAAAACTAATTTTTACATGCATGTATATATAATGATATTACATCAAAGAATCATACCTCAATAATCCTATCTGATACCTAAAACTTGAAATTAATGTCTAATCTATAGAACCTTACCTCTTAGATGAAGAACATGAGATTGGGTTCTTTGATTCTTGAAAATTGATGCAAGATTGGATGATTTGAATGATGGGTTCCTTATTCTCTCGCTAAAATGATTTCACCTCTCTCTAGAATGCTCATAAAATCACCCCAAAATGAACCCCAAAGCCTATATATAAAAATGGTGTCGTGTCATGAAAATAGTAAGATTAACCCTTCGAATTTGCATCTGCGGTCACATAATGGACCGCAGAATGGGTATGCTGGCCGCTAACGCATTGCAAAACTCGGTGCCCAAAACTTGAGTACACTGGTCTAATTTGCGATCGCAGATCGATTATGAGGAACGCATAATGGTTTTTGCGATCGAATATCTGACATAGGATCGCATTTTTCCAGCCTTTGGTAATTTGATCATAACTTTGTGTAGGAATGTCCAAATGACAAACGGTTTAAAGTGTTGGAAAATAGACTCAAAGACCATTCATATGATAGTTTGCTGATCATATAAAACCTTATACATATTTAGATATTCCCGTTCAAAGTGAGGACTTGCACAAGTACCTTTGGAATCTTAGCCTATTATAAAACTTTTCCCATTTGGCTTACACTTAGGCCTCACCTTGGACCCCAACTTACTTAATATATGACTCATACACTTGTTTACCAAATCCAATTGATGCCCACCATGTTAATAGCACACAAAATATTATAATTAGCCTACGTGGCACCATGACATCCTAAATTACTTAGCGAAATTTTTCGGGGCCTTACACCCTCTTACCAAGCTCCACAACCCACTTATCAATCACCTCCCACATATCATCCTAATTCACCCGAATATTCCCAACCAGCACATTTTTACCAAGCCTACAACACTCAACTATCTCACTACCAATCCCCTCCTCCACGCCAAAACTTCCCTAGACCTTGACCAAACTTTGATCGAAGGCCCCTAAAACAATATACGACTATTGCTGAACCTATCAAACAGTTGTATGAAAGACTCAAAGCTGCTGGTTACGTCACCCATATCCCTGCTGCTCCAGAGAACCCTTCTCAATGTGTTAATTAGAAAAAATCCTATGCATATCATTCTGGCGTGAAAGGACACACAATTAACGAATGTCGTTCTCTAAAAGATAAGATCTAGACTTTAATTGATAACAAGATTATTGTGGCGAAGGAAGCTGCTTCAAATGTATGCAATAACCCTCTGCCAAACCACAAGGGTGAAGGCGTTCACATGATTGAAATAGAGGATGATTGGGATCCCAAGGGATCCATCAGTTTGATCACAGAAGGGGACAACCCAAAGAAGCAAATAGTCACCCTTAATCCGATCATAGTCCAGATTCATCCCTCTAGGGATGCCGAGGTAAAACATGTCCATGCCACTTGAGTTTGAAGCACTATCCTATGCAAAGACTCCAGCACCAATTGAGGTCGAATTCATGTCTCCAACAAAGGTAACTAAACTATTCAAAGTTGTAGTTTTACCGTCCAAGGTGCATGGTCCGGTCGGAGTAAAGATATCGCCAATTCCAGTAGCAATGTCGGCGATAACACCATTCCATACAAAGTCTATACCATGGGACTACACAGCCAAGGCAAGAAGGAAATGCAAGGTTATGTTCGGAGAAGCTTTTGCGGCATAGGGTATGATGAGAACTGGTAGGGTTTATACCCCGGAACATTTGGCTGAGTCAAGCAATTAGGCCTCTAGTCGGCCAACCATCACCGAGAACAGGCCTGATGATCTCTGGAGAAAGATACAAAGCCAAGGAATACTCGGTCATTGATCAGCTGAACAAAATACCGGCATAAATTTCTATCCTTGCTTTGTTACAGAATTTCGATGCACATAAGAATGCCCTGTTAAGGGTGCTGAGTGAGGCATGTGTGCCAAGCAACATCACCCGCGGAGAGATAGCTAACATGGTAGGACAGGTATTGGAAAATCACAAGATCACTTTTCATGAAGATGAGCCGCCACTGGAAGGGTTGAGTCACAACAAGGCATTGCACATCACAGTACAATGCGAAGATTCTTTAATCACCAGAATACTGATTGATGGAGGGTCCAGCCTCAACATTTGTCTGTTTGTACACTCAGGACATTGGGAAAGGGACTGCATGAGATCAAGGATGGGGCCATCAATGTAAAAGCTTTGGATGGTTCCCAAAGGTCCACGATTGGGGAAATTAACATATGTTTCCAAATGGGGCCTACTTGGTTTGGTGTTGATTTTCAAGTGATAGACGTGCCGGCATCTTACAATCTATTGTTGTGATGACTATGGATTCATGCCGTTGGGGCCGTTGCATCAACACTACATCTGGTAGTGAAGTTTGAGTAGAATCACTAATAGATGATCATTCACAACGACGGTAGCAATATATAGTTGCCAGACCATCTGAGCAATAGGAGGCAGAATGGTGGGAAATCGAGCGAGTCAATGCCGTTGACAAGGAAAAATGGTGGGACAACAAAATTGAAAACATATTGAACTAGAGAAGATACGAACCTAGCAAGGGGCTTGGCAAGAAACTCCAAGAGGTCGCTAAGCCTATAAAACTAAATAAACATGGCAACACCTTCGGTATGGGATATGAGTATACCTGGAAAGAATTCAACGACTGGTCGCCTCCATGGTGCGGTCCCTACTATCCATTGGAGCAGCCAATACCATGCTTGAAACAGATTTTCCTTCCGGTCGAAGTTGTCTATGGGTCAAAAGAAGGGGAAGCACTGGCAGCAGTGATGAATTTTTTCCTGGAAGATAATGATATGGATTGTTATTTCATTTTCAAGGAGAAGGGGGAGGAAGGCCCTTCTATACAGGCTGTAAGCAGAGGAGCATGCCTCAATAACTGGACCATCAGAACCACCAAAGCACGGCAAGCCTCGGGGTAGCAAGGCTGAACAAGTATCATCTACTATCTTTTATTTTTATTAGTTAAATTTTTCTTTCGCATTTTAAATTTCTGCAATAAGATCTTCAATGTTCAAAAATGTTATGGAATTTATCAAAGCATTACGCTTTTTTCCTATAAATCAACACTCTTATTATTTTCTCTTAGTACTTTACTTGTACAGCTTTACTATTACTTGTTTTGATGAACCAATGAATGTGACATGCAATGAGACAACGCAACGAACGAACATAGATTCAGAGGAAGATGGCATACCACAAGAGATTGTTAAGAAAGTTGAGAATTTTGAAAACAGGCAGAAGTACAACCCGGGTGAGACCAAAATTGTTAACCTGGGGGATGAAGAGAATTTCCAAGAAACGCGAATCAGCGTTCACTTATCGTCATCAGAAAGAGGGAATACACGGAATTTCTAAGAGAATATGAGGACATATTCGCCTGGTCGTAGGATGACATAATTGGTCTGAGTATATCTATTGTGGCACACAAACTGACAACTAATCCGACATGCCCATTGGTAAAACAGAAGCTCAGAAAGTTCAAACCTGATATGAGTTTGAAAATCAAGGATCAAGTCACCAAGCAGGTCAAAGCTAAAGTTCTAAAGGTAGTTGAGTATCCGACATGGTTAGCTAATATTGTGCCGGTGACAAAGAAGGACAGGAAGGTTATAGTCCGTGTCGACTACCGGTATCTCAACTGGGCCAGTCCGAAAGACGAATTTCCTTTACCAAACATACACATCCTAATCGACAATTGTGCCAAGCATGAATTGCAATCATTTATGGATTGTTTTACTGGTTATCATCATATTTGGATGGATGAAGAAGATACTGAGAAAATAGCTTTCATTACACCGTGAGGAATGTACTGCTACAAGATGATGGCATTTGGTTAAAGAATGCAGAGGCCAGCTACATGACGGCTATGACTACCATTGTTTCATGATAAGATACACAAGGAGATCAAGGTGTACATAGATGACGTTATCATCATGTCCAAGAAGGCCACTGATTACATGGAAGATTTGATAATGTTTTTCAATAGACTGCGAAGGTACAACCTGAAACTGAATCCCACAAAGTGTGCATTTAGGGTTCCTGCTGGAAAACTACATGGGTTTATTGTGAGTCGCCGAGGAATAGAATTGGATCCAACAGGTGTCAAATCTATTTAGGAGTTTCCATCGCCAAAAAACAAGAAGGATGTGATGAGTTTCTTGGGGAGACTCAACTACATCAGCCGGTTCATAGCACAATCTACAGTTATCTGTGAGCCAATCATTAAGTTGTTAAAGAAGGACGCCGCTACTAAATGGGCGGATGGATGCCAAAAAGCTTTCGACATAATCAAAGAATACTTGTCAACACCACCAGTTTTGCTCCTGCCTATGCTAGGAAAACCACTACTACTCAACATCGCAGTGTTAGATGGCGCCTTCGGTTGTGTCCTGGGGCAACATGATGAAACAGGAAGGAAAGAGCAGGCCATTAACTATCCTAGAAAGATGTTCACTCCGTACAAAGCCCGGTATTCTTTGTTAGAACGCACCTGCTGTGCTCTAACTTGGGTAGCCTAGAAGCTATGACATTACTTATGTGCCTATACTACATATCACATATCAAGGATGGATCCTTTGAAGTACATATTCAAGAAGCACATGCCCACTTGCAAGCGAGCCAAGAGACAAATCCTGTTGAGTGAATTTGACATTGTCTACGTAACACAGAAAGCAATCAAGGGATAGGCAGTAGCAGATCACCTTGCCAAAAAGCACGTGGATGGAGAATACGAACCCTTGAAGACGTATTTTCCTGATGAAGGGGTATCATCGCAGAATCCTATGATGGCTGTAGAATTTTTTTTGACGGAGCAACAAATTTCAAAGGAGTCGGCATAGGAGCAATCCTAGTATCAGAAATCGGTAAGCATTATCTGGTGTCTGCCAAACTCAAGTTCCTGTGCACCAATAATATGGCCAAGTACGAAGCCTGCATCTTATGTCTCAATATGCCTATTGACATGAACATTCAAGAATTGCTAGTGATCAAAGATTCAGACTTGCTTGTGCATCAGGTACAAGGAGAATGAGCGACCAAGAACTCCAAGATACTCCCGTATCTGCACCATGTGCAGGAACTGAGGAAGAGGTTCACAAAGATGAAATTCCAGCATGTTCCCAGAATCTAGAATGAGTTCGCCGATGCATTGGCTACCCTGTCATCCATTATACAACATCCAGATAAAAACTTCATTGATCCCATTCCAGTGAAGATCCACGATCAGCCAGCTTATTGTGCCCATGTTGAAGAAGAAGCAGATGGAAAGCCTTGGTTTCATGATACCAGAAAATATTTGACAAGAGGAGGATACCCAGAACTTGCAAATCCTACTCAAAGTGCACCCTTCGGAGGATGTCCAATAATTTCTTCCATAGCGGAGGAATCCTATATAGGAGGACTTCAAATTTTGGGCTACTAAGGTGTGTCGACGCAAATGAAACATCCAAGCTGCTAGAAGAAATCCATGACAGGACTTGTGGTCCACATATGAATGGTTTTGTCTTAGCAAAGAACATCCTCCGAGCTAGTTACTTTTGGATGACTATGGAGAGCCACCACTGCCAGATACATGCAGACATGATAAAGTGTCACGCCCCAAAATCCGAGGAGCGTGATCGGCGCTCAACCAAGTAAACCCGACTGAGCAAGCCTGTTAGGTCTCATTCTACCCAAAATAGCTCATGCATAAATAGTACATGGACTCTATTAATCAAATTCTATAAACATATCATTAACGATTTCCATTTTTTTTTCAGTAGCAACTTCATTCGCCATTTTAAAGGTATTACAAGTTTTATACATCATTGCCAAACATCAATATTTCTATTTTAAATTCCAATACCCGACACTACCCACAACATGTCTATAGAGCCACTAAATATAACTGAAGAATAATATGGAAATGCCGGCAACAAGGCTCCAACTATACCTTACACAAATACCAAAATAGACACCGGAAGAAAGGTGGCATGAGCCACGCAGGGCCCCGAGAGGAAAGTGGCTCACCAATTCAGCTGACGGGAAGGGAAGGAGTGCTACTTTCGATGGACTGGAGTACCTGCTATAGAACCACCTACAATCTTTATACGAATGTAGCGCCCCCGGCAAAAGGGACGTCAGTACATTTGAATTGTACTGGTATGTATGAACAAACGTTACCCCAAGTAAAATCAAATAACACACAAGTAACAGACAACAATAAAATCAATAATCAAATGCACGTGAAAGAAACAACCAAAGCCAAACAAGTTTCACAATCTCTCCTTTTCCCCTTTAAATTTTTTTCCGTCACATCAATGATTTCAATAGTGATTTCGATCACTTTTTTCCACCCTTATTACCTCGGCCAACCTTATCACCACAACCCATACCTTATTAATTCATGTTGCGACGCGCAACCCTATCCCACCGGACAAATCACATTTCACCTTATCACCACAACCCACACCTTATTACTTTGTGTTGTGGCGCACAACCCGATCCCACCAAACAAATCACAATTCACATAACAACAACAACATCAACAACAGCAACAACAACAACATTTAACAAGAACTTTTATAAACATCAATACCATTTCCATCATATACAACAACCTAATGTACAATTTAAGTCACAACGATAATTGCCCACGACAAGCCACATATGATATTACCACAGTTGTTTCAATTGCATCAATTACAATTTCTTTCTATCATTTGTTACACAGCTCTTACCACATAAACACATTCACATACACACTTGGTTTGTTGCCATTTACTTGCACCATTATATCGGAAGACTTAACCAAAAACGTTCAAGGCACATTAATCACAAAAATTCACAAATAGTCCACATAAGTAAACACATACCAATTACTCGTACACCAAACAAGGGGGCTTTACAAAGGTTAAAGTTAGCCATACATACCTCGTTTAAACTTTCCTTAAGTTACTACAACATTCCACAAATTCTAGCAATTCAAATCTACTTTGAGATATAACAAAATTGAACACAAATTAGAAAGGTATTCATGTTTCAGCTCATTTGAGCATTTTATCAAATACTCGTTGAGCATCTTAATTTGAAATCTCTTTTTCAAGGTTTTCCTTCATTCCCCAACCAAATCTTTACTTATTTATGTGGAACAATCTTCTCACAAACCTAATTTGTATATGCATGTAGAAATAATAGTATTACACCCAAGAATCATACCTCAATACCCCATCTTATACCCCAAACTCGTAGTTGAAGACTAATGTATAGAATCTTACCTCTTAGATGAAGAACTTATGATTGGGATCTTTTATTCTTGAAGGTTGATGCAAGGTTGGATGATTGAATGTTGGGTTCCCCCTTCTATCTCTAAAATGCTCTCAACTCTCTCTAAAATCAGTGGAAAAATGACCCCAAATGAACCCCCAAAGATATATAAGAAAATATGGTCGAGTTATAAAAATAGGAAGATTTACCCTCCGAACGCGGGTCTGCGATCGCATAATGGGCCGCAAAATGGGTATGTTGGCCGCAAACGTGTCGCAAAACTCGGTGACCAATACTGGGCTACACTGATCCAGTTTGCGACCAGATTTGCGATAGCAAATCAAGTGTGCGGACCGCTTAATGGTTTTTGCGATCGCATATCTAACACAAGATTGCATTTTTCCAGCCTTTGGTAATTTGATCATAACTTTGTGTAGGAATGTTCAAATGACAAACGGTTTGAAGTATTGGAAACTAGACTCGAAGAACTTTCATTTTACAGGTTATTCATCACATAAAACCTTATAAATATTTAGATATACTTGTTCAAAGTATGGACTAGTGCAAGCTTATTTGGAATTTTATCCTATTATGAACTTTTCAGTTTTTCTTAGATTTAGACCATTCCTTGGACCCCAAATTACATACCATAAGACTTATACACATATTTACCAAATCCAATTGATGTACATCATGTTAATAGCACAAAAAATATTATAATAAGCTTACGTGGCACCACAAGATCCTAGGTTACTTAGCAAAAATTTTTCGGGGACTTACATAAAGGTACCTCCGAATGAGCTTAATGCAACAAGCTCACCGTGGTCGTTCGCCGCTTGGGGAATGGATGTTATTAGACCAATCGAGCTTGCACAAATTTATCTTGGTGGCAATTGTCTATTTCACCAAATGGGTCGAAGCAGCATCGTACAAAGCAGTAACCAAGAAAGTCATGGCAGACTTTTCCCGTGACTGCAGTGTTTGTCGGTTCGAGATTCCAGAGTCATCATTAATGATAATTGCTCCAACCTCAACAGTGACTTGATGGAAGCTATGTGTGAAACCTTCAAGATCAAACACAAGAATTCCACAGCCTAAAGGCCTAGATGAATAGAGCTGTAGAAGCCGCCAACAAAAACATCAAGAAGATATTGAGAAAATGATATAGAAGCATAAGAAATGGCACAAAAAGCTATCATTTTCTCTATTTGGGTATCGCACCAATGTCCGCACATCAACTGGGGCAACCCCCTATATGCTGGTTTATGGTACAGAAGACGTCATTCTCGTTGAAGTAGAAATTCCTTCCTTAAGAATCATACAAGAGGCTGAGCTTGACGATGTAGAATGGGTGAAGAGTTGTTACGAGCAGCTGGCTCTTATTGATGGAAAGAGAATGAATGCAGTTTGCCATGGTAAGATTTATTAGAACAGAATGTTCAGAGACTTCAACACAAAAGTCAAGCCAAGACAGTTCACACTGGGGAAACTGGTGTTAAAGAAAATTTTCCCGTATCAAGAAAAAGGCAAAGGGAAATTCTCTCCCAATTGGCAGGGTCCAAACATGGTTCATCGGGTTCTAACAGGAGGAGCCCTTATACTCGCAGAAATGGACGGAGAAGTTTGCCCAAAACCAATCAATTCAGATGCAGTCAAGCGCTACTATGTTTAATCTTATGCTTTCCTATATGATATAAATTGAACTACGTCTGACCTGATTCCCGTTTACGAGGGGATACATAGGCAGCCTTATAGGTTCGGTCACAATTCAATAAAATTTTCATCCCCCACCCCCCGCAATTGGAAACTGGGGAAGAATTTTGAGGAGGACCCTCAAAATTCTAATGTAATTTCAGTCAATCATTGCAAGCAACCGTCAAAAGCATCAACCCGTTAAACTGGGGCTGGATTTTAAGTAGGACCCTCAAAATTCCGTAGTAAGAGAGGTTGCAATGTCCTGAGACACGTCACAGTTGTTGGTTCATCAAAAAGTTATTTCATAAATATATACTTATGTCATATTTTTTACAAATTCAAGTGTATTTATTATCGAAATCGCTTGATTCAGCAACGCTACCCCTAATGATACATGTCGTATCACTAGATCAAAGCCGAACATGCCAAGCAAGCTAACAGGGATATGAACTAACCTGCCCTCTACAGAACTCATGATTTTTCTTTGGATGCAGACAATCGGATTGCGAAAGCATCTGATATGCTATACACTTACGAGACAAGCATTGTTCAGGAATACAACTCTCTGAATTGTTGCATTTACCAGCATTTGCTATCCACGCACGATGGAAATATTCCCTATATCGCAATATCCCCAGCAGTCACAAATTCGCAGTTTGCTATAAGGTAAGAAACTCTATTACCATTTGCCATTTTATTTTATTTTATTTCTGCATTGTATAAGTGTCATGACCCAAATCCCGATCGTGATGGCGACCAACCATACAGCTAGGCAAGCCTGACCATTTATCACTCACTATCCCAATAGTATAACTTATTAATGACAATTTAAGGGAATTAACAAGTTTAAAAATAATAAGCCGATGTTTATGATAAAACAATACGGAACAGACTGAAACATCTGACGAAAACACTCCCAACAGAATCTGGGGTCACAAGTCTAGAGCCTCTAACAACGGAGTAACAAATATCTAAAAATACATAAGTCTGGAATGCGAAATAAAATTGAATAAAAGGGGAGAAGTTGGGTCCTGCGAACGTCAGGCAACTACCTCGACAGCTCTGATAAAAATCAGGAAGACAGCGTCTGCTCAGCTAAGTCTCCGGAACACCTGAATCTGCACACATGGTGCAGGGAGTAAAGTGAGTACTTCCAACTCAGTGGTAATAGACATATATAATGGCTGAAAGTACGAAATCCCGAAATACCACAATGTAAAGCTGAAACTATCCTCTTAGCACATTTAACAATAAGCAACAATATATCAATGACAGATAGATATCAATGTATGAATGCAATGCAATGCACATGACCGCTGCGGCGTACAGACCGATCCATTGGGTACCCGCGCTCACTGTGGGGGTTCAGACTCCGAAGGGGCTCCTACAGCCCAAGCGCAATGACATAGTAGCATTCGCTGCGGCGTGCAACCCGGTCCACAATCAGTCCAAATATATATACGCAAGCAATCCACACGGGCACAATCAATTACGATTTTCAGTTCCATTTAATAGGTATTACAGTTTAAGTGATTAAATCCTTAGAAGATTTCTACTCCTTTTTAGCTAATACTTAACTCAGGACTGGTATCATGGAAACATGCTCAATTTCATGGCAACATTGATAATAATCCCTAAGGGATCCAAATAGTTGGCACGCAGCCCAAACATGTTCATACACGAACATTCTTAATTTCTGAACTCTCACTCACACTCAAAAATATTCTTTCTTCTTACTTGTACTGTGGCCTACCTTCAACGTCATGTTACCTGCTTTTACTGTATTTTACTTCTCTTAAATTGGTATGTTCTAATTATGATTCCAGCATCACAACAATGTGTTTACTTTATGCTTTTACTTTCTTGTCTACCTACTACTTGTGTTTAATTCAGTAGTTATTCTAGCATGCTATAATTTCCTTATGCTTGTTCTGAATTTGTTATGCATCCCAAACTCCCACCCCAATGTGTTCAATGCTTATGCTTTGTTTGAGGCATGACAATATTGCATATTACTACCAATTACTCAAGCTTTATCCCTAGGATCCTAACCTCTATGTTTCTCTACTATTGTGTGTTTTGGTAGGCTTATAGGCATGCCAGCTGTCACGCCCCAACCTCAGGGAGCGCGACCGGCACGCGACCGAGGAAACCCGATCGAGCAAGCCTTACCTGGACACTTCCTACCCAACTCGACAGAATAACGGGACCCGATTCCATTTAGTGTAATTGAAAAATAAAAGGGGTTGCACATTCGATCATGGATGTCTTATTTTATAACACAACATTAAACGGTAATTGGGTTTCCAAGATTCCATACATTTATAGTTTAGTCAATGCCATAGTTTAGTTCCCAAAAGTACATACAACTAATAATCTAGAATGAAAAGTTTCAAAATACAACGTGATTTTAAGACCACCCCGGCACCCATACATTACCCACAGAAAAGTCTACGGAGCCTCTAAGGATAGAATAGACCAAAATGACGATGCTTGCGATAAGGCCCTTGTCATACCTCAAAATGTGATAACTTACACAAAAGAAGATCTGCAAACCCCTGGGAGGAATGGGGGCACACCAAGACAGTTGTATAGAGAACAAGTGTGCACCACTATTTGCGATCCGCACTCTCTGCAATGGAACCACCTACATCCATTCAAAGATGTAGCGCCCCCGGAAAAATGGATGCTAGTACTGTCGAATAGTACTAGTATGTAAGGCAAACACAATTCTTAATAGGATGAACAATGAACCAATGGAAGACAATTATATCATCAACAATTACATGCACAAGCTTAGGAAAATAACGAACACTTGAAAGACATGATTAACTTATCAATTATCATGATTTCAAATAAAGACATAGAACAATGTGGAACGAAAGTCCGTCACCCAACATTGATGCAAAAATTTCAAGCAAATTATTTGAACACTAAGAATTCAACATTAAAAAGAAAGGGGTTAGCCATACATACCTCAATGGAGTCTCCCTTAATTCCTTACAATAAATTCCGAAATTCCCTAGGAACTTCAATCTATTTTATGAGAGCCATGAATTTAGCCAAGAATTAGAGATACGACCAAGATTCTTGCTCATTTGAGCATATTGTCGAACACTAGGTGTACATTGTGGTTTTTGGATCCTTTTGTGAGAGATTTTATCACTTTCTACTCCAATTACCATCTTTTCAACTCACAATCTTCCCATACCCCATTGTTACACATGCATGCAAGATAGTAAATTCCCATACGCATGAACTGACCCTTTATTACTCGTTTTTAGATGAAATTTCGACATTATAGGTTAGGGAACATGTTCTCACCTCTTTGGCTGAAGACCCAGCTGCTTTACTTGATAATCTTTAAGGATTTGGGGCAAGGATTTAGATAGGACTTGATGGAGGTCAATCCCTATCACTCTAGGACTCTCTCTCTCTCTATGTTGTGAAAATAATAGAAAACGATCTATTATGGTGTTTTTAACGGGATGGGGTCGAATTTTAAAATTTAGAAAATAAGAGCCCCAAGTCAGATTTGTAGTCGCATTTGCGATCGCAAAGTCAAAATGCGGTACGTAGAATATACCGCAAAAATGCTCCCAAAAACTAGACACACTGGCTGGGTTTGCAGCAGAAATTCGGTCCGCATTCACATTCTGCGGTCGCATAATACACCGTAGAACTACCCTTCACAAAATCCTTAGAAAATTATGCGTCGATTATGTGGTCCGAATTTTGGTTATGCGATTGCATAATTGAGCGTATAGTTGATTCAAATTAGGCTAACACATGACTCACTCTGCGACAGAAATGCGGTCCGTATACCTTATATGCGACCATATTCTCGACCGCAGAATTGCACTTTTCTGGAAAACATAATTTCTTGACTTTTTAAGGAAAATCTTAGTCCAAAAGGGTCAGAGCAGAGGCTTGCAAGCTCACCGCAAAGAATTTTACGCATTTCTAACAAACATTCGTAATTTGGCAGTACGAGCTTTCGGGTTTATAGTAAAAATCTTTCACGGGCTTCACATTCTCCCCCACTTAGGATCACTCATCCTCGAATGAGGGTCAAGGTTCCCTCGCAACAAGTTTTTCATGAACTCCCAGTTTCTCACAATCATGGGATATTTCAATAGCTCCGAGTTTGGCTAGCTCCCTAAATTTTTGAAAATTTAGCCGAAGTTCCCTTTGTATCTAGGCCTATCCACCTGTTAGAGAGCCCCAGAAAACATGTCCTAACTGCATATACATATTCCATAGACACAACATAACCTTTATAATATTAACCATGGCGACATAGGCAACCATATAACCAAGATAAAGAAGAACAATTTTCACATAGATTCAAACAAGGATACAAATTTCATATGGACTAAATGGTAGAAAGCTATTACATGGCTATACAAAAAAATGTGGGTAATTCCTTTTCATTTCCTCCTCAGCTTCCCATGTGTCTTTCTCAACCTGCTGGTTTTGCCATAGCACCTTTACGAAGGCAATTTCCTTATTCCTTAATTTTCAGTCCTACTTGTCAAGAATGGCAACTGGGACTTCTTCATAGGACAACTCTTCATTGACCTCAATAATTTCAACCGGCATGATAGTAGACGAATCTCCCACTACTTTCTTCAACATATACATATGAAAAACTGGGTGTACCAATAACATCTCGTGTGGCAACTCAAGCTTGTATGCCACCTGACAAATCCGCTGGATGATCCTGTATTGTCCGACATATCTTGGGCTCAATTTCCCTTTCTTCCCTAACCGCATGATAACCTTCATGGGGGAAACAATCAAGAATACCTAATCGTCTTCTTTGAATTCCAAATCCCTTCGACGAACATCCAAGTAAGACTTTTGGAGACTCTCCGAACAATCTTCAATCTCTCCTTAATAATTTTGACCTTCTCCACGGCCTGGTGCATAAGGTCTGGCCCTATTAATCAGCTTCCTCAACTTCGAACCACCCAATAGGAGACCTACATCTTCTACCATACAGTTCCTCAAATGGTGCCATTTGGATACTAGCGTGGAAGCTGTTGTTATAAGCAAACTCTATATGGAAAATGATCATCCCAGCTACCTTTGAAATCAAGAGTGCAATCACACAACATGTCCTCAAGCGTCTTGTCACACCACAACCTCGGGAGGCGCTACCGGCGCTCAATCAAGTGAACCCGACTGAGCAAGCCTTACCGAACACTTTTTACCCCAAATCAATATGGATACGGGACCCATGCTTTTCATTAACTTAGACGAGAATACATGGTGTATACTACATCATTGGTTCATTTCATATCACAAAGATTTACCGTACATAAGCTAGCTTCAAGGATTCTATTAGAGTTACAATTTACGAAAATTGCCGGTTTGGGATTACAACATAGATGGTGGACTCCCCGAACACCCGTACATAACCTACACTAGTGTCTATGGAGCCTGTAAGGATACAACAGATAAGCATAACTATGCCGGCAACAAGGCCCCGAACACTTTATACCCCAAATCAATATGGATACGGTACCCATGCTTTTCATTAATTTAGACGAGAATACATGGTGCATACTACATCATTGGTTCATTTCATATCACAAATATTTACCGTACATAAGCTAGCTTCACGGATTCTGTTAGAGTTACAATTTATTGAAATCGCCGGTTTGGGATTACAACATAGATGGTGGACTCCCCGAACACCCGTACATAACCCACACTAGTGTCTATGGAGAGTCTAAGGATACAACAGATAAGCATAACTATGCCGACAACAAGGCCCCGACTATACCTCAAAAGTTGAAATCTGTGATAACTAAAGATACACCATATAGCCCCATGAAAGGAGAAGGGGCTCACCGAGACTTCGAGTAGAAAAATGCTCCGCTACACACGATCGACACTATCTTCTATGGAGCCACCTACAATCATAACACGAATGTAGCGCCCCCGGCAAAAGGGACTTCAGTACATTTGAATTGTACCGGTATGTATAATTAAACACCATTTTATTTGAAAGAACTATCAAACAGGTACAAGTAAATAACATGGTTATATCAAAGATACAATTCATATAACCTTTCATACAATTTCCAAAACTTAGATTAGGGCATTTCCGTCACACGTTCACCACTGTTCTCAATACCACCGCCATCTTGAGCGGAGTCCGGTCACGACCCAACCGGCTAGGTCACCTCATTGGAGGCATTACTCTCAATGAATATTTCATTTCCCCTTATTCAGAATTCAATATCGGCACATTACCACCATGCGTGCAGCATGGTATCCGATCACGACCCGATCGGCTAGGTCGCCTTGCCTAGGCATTACTCATTTCTCATTAGTCAACCCCTCTGAATCTTTATTTCACACATATCATATCAATCCCTTGGTGCTCATGGCCACCATTATCACATCATTTTTTTTCCTTCTTCAATATTCATTTTACAAGTTGTGATCATAGACACCTATACCATAATAATTCCATTTGCAATTACAGGTAAGTGAGCATATAGCTAGCATGAATAATTGCAAATCAATTAATGCATAATAACAGTCAATACACTAACCAATTAAACTCTTACCATACTTTCATAAAGGCCAACGATGCTCAATTTACAAAAAAGGGGTTTTAGCCATACATACCTCAATAAAGCTTTCCTTACTCTTTTACAAATTTCCGGAACACTCAGCACTTCGATCTATTGAGTAAGAATTTCAAATTAAATCTAGAATTAGAGATGAGATTGAGACTCTAGCTTGGTTCAAGCATGTTGACAAACCCTAGAGGTGCAATGTGATCTTAGGCCCCTTTTTGAGAGAAATTTGTATCATTTTGTACCCCTCTTTAAATCACCACCTCCACTATTCTATGGTTTGATATGCATGTAAGGAATCCATTGTTATACCTATGAATCACCTCATTAGTGACCCCTTATATCTGGGAATAAAAAATAAGGGTTGGGGTGATGAAGTCTTCCCTCTTGAGATGAAGGTCTTGGGGTCTTCACTTGATTTTATTCAAAGATTTAGCCGTATCTTACAGAGTAATTTGATCGGGAGACTTTTCCCTCTCTAAAAACCTTCTCTCTCCCTCTAGAAATGCTCAGAAGACTGCTTAAAATGAGCTATAACATTAGATATATCGATAGGGAGGTCGGGTTAAAAATCAGAAAATTGGAGCCCTGAGTCAAATATGCGATCGCATTTGCGATCACAGAGTAAACATGCAGTCCGCATAATGGACCGCAAAATGCTCCACAGAAACTGGAAACTCTGACCGAGTCTGCGGCAGAAATGCAGTCCGCATTCACGTTCTGTGGTCGGAAAGTGCACCGCAGAACTGACCCTCGCAAAATTCAAAGGAAAGTATGCGACGACTCCATCCAGATAGGGAGATTGATTTTGGGACAGATACGATGTCGGGCACCCAACCTACATCTATTCGACCTTATAGAATGGCACCGGCAGAACAGAAGGAGATGAATGAATAGCTGAAGGATCTCTTAGAGAAGGGTTTGATTCGACCAAGTGTGTAGCCTTGGGGCGCTCCAGTTCTCTTTGTCAGAAAGAAATATGGGTCACTGTGAATGTGTATTGACTACCGACAACTTAATAAGGTCATAATAAAAAATAAGTACCCATTGCCAAGGATAGATAACTTGTTTGATCAATTGCGAGGTGCTTTATGTTTCTAAAAAATTGACTTGCGTTCCGGATATCACCAATTGAAGATAACGGTGTGGGATATTCCAAAATTAGCTTTCAGAACTCGGTATGTGCACTTTGAATTTTTGGTAATGTCTTTTGGGCTAACAAATGCCCCGGCAGCATTCATGGATCATATGAATCGAGTCTTTAAGCCTTTTCTAGACTCTTTTTTGATAGTGTTAATTGACGATATTGTTGTGTATTCCCGAAGTCGCTCGGGAGGACCTTGCTGGCCATCTCAGGACGGTTCTGCAGACTCTCCAGCAATATCATCTATATGCAAAAAAATTCAAAATGTGAATTTTGGCTTGAGTCTGTCGCATTTTTGGGTCATATAGTCTCTCGAGAAGGAATTATAGTTGATCCTCGAAAGATTG
The DNA here is from genome assembly GCA_026770625.1 of Nicotiana glauca. Taxonomy (NCBI): domain Eukaryota; kingdom Viridiplantae; phylum Streptophyta; class Magnoliopsida; order Solanales; family Solanaceae; genus Nicotiana; species Nicotiana glauca. The sequence goes on from MU788859.1 coordinate 158,070, forward strand.
CAGCGATGAAGAATTGGCCCAGGCCTACCACTCCAACAGAGATTCGCAGTTTCTTGGGCTTGGCTGGGTACTATAGACAGTTTGTGGAGGGATTTTCTACACTTGCCTCTCCCTTGACTAAATTGACCCAGAAAGCAGTTAAGTTCTAGTGGTCCGATGCTTGTCAAAGGAGTTTCCATGAATTGAAATCAAGTCTGAATACAGCATCGGTACAAACCTTGCCTGAGGGTACAGAGGGATTTGTAGTGTATTGCGATGCTTCAAGGATTGGTCTTGGGTGTGTGTTAATGCAACATGGCAAGGTTATAGCCTACGCTTCTAGGCAACTCAAGAATCATGAAAAGAACTATCCAACTCATGACTTAGAGCCGGTGGCAGTGGTTTTCGCGCTAAATATTTGGCGTCATTATCTATATGGGGTACACATGGATGTATTCACGCACCATAAAAGCCTTCAATATATTTTCAAGAAAAAGGAGCTAAATCTGAGGCAGAAAAGGTGGCTAGAGTTACTCAAGGACTATGACATTGATATTCTCTATCACCCGGGAAAGGCTAATGTTGTGACCGATGCTCTTAGTCGGAAATATATGGGGAGTTTGTCTTGTTTGAGGGCGGATCAGAGGTCGTTGGCTCGAGAGGTTCATCAATTGGCCAGTTAGGGAGTTCGTCTTGCGGACTCTAATGACGGAGGGGTAGTTGTGCAGGGCTAAATCGTCACTTGTGGCAGAGGTGAAGGAAAAGCAATTCAAAGACCCATTGTTAGTGCATTTGAAAGAGGGGATTTATAAACACAAGACAACAGCTTATTCTCCTTTCAGGGATAATGGTACCCTACGGTGCCAAGGCCACATATGTGTTCCAGATTTTGATGGTCTTCAGGAAAGAATCACGGCAGACGCTAACACTTCTAGGTATTTCATGCACCACGGTTCTACGAAAATGTATCATGATCTCAAGGAAGTCTATTGGCAGAATAACATGAAAAGGGATATGGCGGACTTTGTGGCTAGATGTCCGAACTATCAGCAAGTGAAGGCCGAATATCAAAGGCCCGGAGGACTGGCTTAAAGCATAGAAATCCCAATGCGGAAATGGGAGATGATCAATATGGATTTTGTGGTAGGGTTGCCGCGCACTCCACGCAAGTTTGACTCAATTTGGGTGATTATTTATCGACTCACAAAATCAGCACACTTCTTGCCAGACAAATCTACTGACACATCTGAACATTATGCTCCGTTGTATATTAAGGAAATAGTCAGGTTGCATGGTACTGCGGTTTCAATCAGTTCACATCGAGGGGCTCAGTTCAGCACAAACTTTTGGAAGAAATTTCAGTAGGGTTTGGGCACGCAGGTAAATCTTAGCACAACATTTCACCCCCAGACTGACAGGAAAGCAGAGCAGACTATTCAGACGTGTAAGGCCCCGTGAAATTCCTACTATAAAACCCGGATCCCGTGGTGCCAAGTTACGAGCGTGTGTTAGTTCGCCGCGACACGGACCTTTTTGGATTGAATAATGCATTAAAAAGTCAAGAATAAGTTTCCAGAAAAGTGCAAGAAATATGGTCCAGAATGCGGCCGCAATTCCTAAATGTCCGAGCAGCCCCCTACTTATATATGTGGTCAACAACACACCGATATGGAGAGCTCTATCAGACACGGCTCCGAGACATCCTATGACACTTTAAAACCTTATGCTCTGATACCAAGTTTGTCATGACTCAACCTCGGGGAGCGCGACCGAGTAAACCCGATCGAGCAAGCCTTATTTGGACACTTCCTACCAAACTCGATAAAATTACGGGACCCGATTCCGTTTAGTGTAATAGAAAATTAAAAGGGGTTGCACATTCGATCATGGATGTCTTATTTTACAACACAACATTAAAACCGTAATTAGGCTTCCAAGATTCCATACATTTATAGTTTAGTACATGCCATAGTTTAGTTCCTAAAAGTACATACAGTTGTCAATCTTAAACGAAAAGTTTCAAAATACCACATGATTCTAAGACCACCCCGGCACCCATACATGACCCACATAAACGTCTACAAAGCCTCTAAGGATACAAGAGACAAAAATGATGTTGCCGATGACAAGGCCACGGCCATACCTCAAAATGTGATAACTTACACAAAAGAAGAGCTGCAAACCCTGGGAGGAATTGGGTCTCACAAAGATAGCTGTGGAGAGAACAAGTGTGCACCACTATCTATGATCAGCACTATCAGCAACAGAACCACCTTCATCCATTCAAAGATGTAGCGCCCCCGGCAAAAGGGATGTTAGTAATGTCTAATAGTACTAGTATGTAAGGCAAACACAATTCTTAATAGGATGAATAATGAACCAATGGAAGATAGTATATCATCAACAATTACATCACAGAATTTCAAGGAGGAGCACCAAATAAGTTTCACATGATTTTGGTTAAGTCTTTTCGTTCTTTTAGGTTAATATTCTTTATTGTCAAATACCACATCTTAAATATAATGCAGCCGTGGAGTTTTTACACGGATTCCGGTCTTGGCCCGACTGGCTAAGCCATCCAAAGTGAGACATATATATATTCACAATAATGTTCCGGAACCTAATATAAATGCCACCATATGTACAGCATCGCGTTCGATCTCAGCCCGATCGGCTAAGCCATCTAACTTGGGACGTAACCTCTTTTAATTACTCTTTAATTCCCATTTCCTTCCATTTTTCCCACACCTGGTACATCACCTCCTCTACTTTATTTGTTCCTTGACACTTAGATACATCAACACAACACAAGTCTTCCCTTTGTTAATTCGTTCATGTAATTCTATCATTCATTTATCAAGGGCTTTCATACTAGGCATGCACATTTTTAGCAAAATAACGAACACTTGAAAGACATGATAACCTTATCAATTATCATCATTTCAAATAAACACATAGAACAATGCGGAACGAAAGTCCGTCACCCAACACATTAATGCAATCAATCAAGTGGAATCAATTTGAAATTTAAAGCCAACCATTTGAACACTAAGTATTCAACACTAAAAGGAAAGCGGTTAGCCATACATACATAAATGGAGTGTCCCTTCATTCCTTGCAATAAATTCACGAATTCCCTAGTAACTTCGATCTATTTTATGAGATCCATGAATTTAGCCAAGAATTGGAGATACAACAAAGATTCTAGCTCATTTGAGCATATTGTCGAACACTAGGTGTACATTGTGATTTTCAAATCCTTTTGTGAAATATTTTATCACTTTCTACTCTAATTACCATCTTTTTAACTTACAATCATCCCATACCCCATTGTTACTCATACATGCAAGATAGTAAATTCCCATACCCATGAAATCACCCTTGATTACTCATTTTTAGATGAAATTTCAACATTATAGGTTAGGGAACAAGTTCCCACCTGTTAGGCTGAAGACCCAGCTGCTTTACTTGATAATCTTCAAGGATTTGGGGTACAGATTTAGAGAGGCATTGATAGAGGCCACTCCCTCTCACTCTATGACTCCCTCTCTCTCTCTATGTTGTGAAAGTATCAGAAAATGGTCTATTGTGGTGTTTTTAACAGGCTGGGGTTGAATTTTAAAATTTAGAAAATAAGAGCCCTGAGTCAGATCTACGGTATCATTTGCGATCGCAAAGTTGAAATGCGATCCACAGAATGGACAGTAAAAATGCTCCATAAATTTGGACACACTGATTGGGTTTGCGGTAGAAATGCGGTCCGCATTCATGTTCTGCGTTCACATAATGTACCCCAGAACTGCCCTTCAGAAAATCCTTAGGAAATTATGCGATGACTATGCGGTCCGCATTTTGGTTATGTGATCGGAAAATTGACCTAATAGTTGACTTCAAATTTGGCCAACACATTGACTCACTCTGTAGCAGAAATGCGGTCCACATACCTGATATGCGACCGCAGAATTGCACTTTTTTGGAAAATATAATTTCTTGACTTTTTAATGCATAGCTTAGTCCCAAAGGGCCCGAAACGCGGCTTGCAAGCTTGTCGTGAAGAATTTTATGCATTTCTAACACATATTCATAATTTGGCACTACGAGCTCTCAGGTTTATAGTAAAATTCTTTCACGGGCCACACACCAACATCTTCTATTGATATGCATGCCCAAAGCTTACCCCTGCCTAAGTATAGGCTTTTTGCAACTTCCCAACCCCCCTGAACACCTTTGTATGAAATTATCAACTTGTTTGTGGCTATTTCCCTCTCCTTTCTCCCCTCAGAACTCTGTTTCTTCACTTACACTCTCTCTTAGACTTAAGTTCTGCCCCCTCTTGTGTGCCTTACCTTGGGACCCATTGAGCTCTATCTGAACATGGAAACTTGAGGGATGGCCCTTCCATACTGCACTTGTCCCTATTCCGGTGATACAATTTAGGCGTGAGCACTGCCTAGAGTCCCATTGAGGCTCTTAGGGAACTCTGACACACTCAAATTGGAGAAAGGATTTGGATCAATGGTCTTTGAATTGGTCTATCTCATAACTCAGAGAGGAAGCTAGAATCAGGATTCCCCTGGTTGTATTTTCTTTGTAATTTGGATGTAATTTATGATTTTTTGTTTATAATAAGTTGTAATGAACATTTGGGGACGGCTAGTGAAGAGGGTGGGTAACTATGCATGCAAGGGTAGAAATCATGCCTATATGGATGTTATAATTTTGCATATGCAAACTACCACCTAGAAATCATGCATATAGGGTATTATAATTCTACATATTGAAAATACCACCTAAAAATCATGCCTATAGGGTCCTATAATTTTTTATAATTCAAATGGCATTAGGATACTCTGCCTATGAGTTTTAAAATAAGTTATGCATTTTAGACCTCATGTTCATAAGTTTCAAAGAAAGTTATGCATTTAGATATCATGTTCATAAGTTTTAAAAAAATTTCTTCCTTTTAGACCTCATGTTCATTAGTTTCAAAGTAAGTTTTGCATTTAGATATCATGTTCATAAGTTTTAAAACAAGTTCTCCAGATGGTACGTCTATAAGTGTCTAAAATCAACAACGTGTAGAGAATATGGCTATAGGAGTTTCTAAATGAACCTGATTCCCTTCACTCAGTGTCAGATGTAAAATCAGCAATAGTATATAGTATTAACTATAGAACCTATAATCAATATATTTAGTTCTGCATCTCTTCTCTTAATCTATGTTTCTCACTTAATGAATTTTAGTCAGCATGTTTATAGGATCCTAAATAATTCATTTCGAGTTTTTTACTATCTTATAACCTTCTAAATTTAGTAGATATCATGTCTATAGGATCCGGTCTTAACACTTAGCAAACCTTAGAGTAATAACCATAAACTGAATCAGTTTTATTAAAAAGTACAACCATCAGGCAGGTCTGAGTCGGGCTTCCTATTTGAGTTATGTAATAAACATACCTGCCCCAACTCTTAAACACTCCCATATTTGGTACTTAATCAGACCTAAACAGTATGTGAAATTCATGCTAATTATATGCTTTGCAGTTCAAGGAGGTATACCGGAGCCTCTACTTGTTTATATGCTTTCCCCACAATATGCAATATGTGTTTTGTATGACGCCTTAGACTTTTACCTTTTGAAACCTCAAACAAGCCTAATATCCCTCCCTTTTAGGATTAGTAGTCCTAGGTTCCTTCGGGACTGATCGGAGTGGGACGGGTAATAGCATGCAATAAGTAATCCAGACCAATCCGCACTTTAAATACCTTAACCGGATGGGAAGGGTAGATATAGATATGATGACCACGTGATAATGTCATGTGTAGACCCTTATTGAGGAGTGATCACCAGACATTGTGTGGGGTGATCCATATTTTTAATAAACCTAGGACCCCCATTTCCTTTATTCTTTACTCTTTTAGCATTGTAACGCTTTATTTTAAAAACCAGCTTTTCTAATTGCCCCTTTTCAAACTTGTTTACTTTCAAACCTTTATGTGTTGAAATCCCCTCTAATTTGAGCCTTATTTGTTTATATGTTGATTGCATCTCAATTCATAATAACTGTCTGGCCGAGAACCATACTAGTGGATTCTGAGGGGTGTCTAACAACTTTGCCTTAGAAGAATTTCAAGCCCTTACCCAATCTTCGACTATTTCAAATCAAAGTCTTTGGTGTCCTAATGCACCCCAATCATTAGGTGGCGACTCTACAAATGCAAACCTAGTTCCCCAAAGGAACGAGTTATCCCTCCAAATGTCATAAACCCGATATCGCAAGAAAAAGGGGGCGCGACATGCATATCCATTTACCACTTTTCAGCCTTGAGTTTAGTTGTGTGGTTGCTGCTTCAGGAGACTTCAAGGTACGTCTGCCCACGTCCGCATAACTCGGAGTCCCATTCTACCCCGTTATGTTTTTTTTTTCATTTTTTTTCTTCAGACATTGATGTATAAAGAGTTTAGTATTTCTTAAAAGCTTGTGACTTACTATATTCCAAGTTTTGGGAAAGTGATTATTGTACATGCCGAGCGGAGCCTTCTCTGCTTATTAAATATATATGTTAGAAGTTGTCTTTTATGCTTTTATTTCATTTTCGTAATTGCAAGGATAGTCCCTGAGTATGTTAGCCTTGGCCTTTATATCGAGGGGATTTCTCTTTGAGGTCTTATGAGTCCGAGTTTTGAAGGCTCGAATATTGACTGTCGATGACAGTTCACGAGTATTATGGGGTGCGTTTACGTCATGGTTCTTGATCCATTTCCTATAGGATTATAAGTATGATGCTCATATAATAGTAGATTTCTTCGAGACACAAAGGGTTTTGATATATAGAAGGAATGCTTCTTTGAATAATTGATACATAGGTACATGTTTTGTCGGTCGTGCCTCGCAGTTCTATATGGACACGGTTCATCTGACTGTTTGGCAGATTATAAAGTCCTCCTATCGAGGCCCCTTTGTGGCGTAAAGTAATTTCCTAAAAAATATAACCCCCGAGGGTGATGCCCCCCAGTATTCGAGGTTGATCGCAAAGAAACCTTGGTTACGATTGAGTTCTCCTTAGGTAGCATATAGTTGTTTCCTCATTAAAAACCTTGCCGGTAAAACCCATCTGGGACAAAATCCAATCTAAGGGAAAAGAGTGCAACACATGCTTTAAAACCTAAGGCCTTCATGTAAAAAAAGTGCCTTAGATAACTTCTATCCAACAAACTGCAACGAATGTTTCAAATTCAAATAGACAAGAGAGATAAATTCGTACCGTAGCAATAGTATCGTTTGAGTAATGATACGTTCCAATTCATCGGTAGTTGTTCACCTTCCATTGTGGTAAGTTTGCAAGATACTTTACCGACAACTCCGAGGACTCGATTCGGGTCTCGAGTATTGAGGGTGAGTTTCCATATAACTATGTCCCCCATTCCAAAGTGTCAAAGATTAGTCCTGCTATTGTTGTATCTCTTGATTCTTTGCTTCTGCGCGGCTATCTAAACAAGCGCTGCTTCTCATTTTTCATCTAATAGATTGAGGCTAGTATTCATAGCCTCGTGATTTGACTCCTCTGATGCATGTTGAAACCTAGCACGAGGTTCTACGACCTCAACAGGGATGAGGGCCTCAAAGCCATATACTAAAGAGAACGAAATAGCTCCCGTGCTGGACTTCAATGTTTTTCGATATTCCCAAAGGACCTTGGGTAGAACTTCTCTCCATTTCCCCTTTGCATCATCCAACCTCTTTACCAGGTTCTGAATGTTAGTTTTGTCTATTGACTCGGCCTATCCATTTCCAGTTGGGTGATATGGTGTCGATAAGACCCTCTTTATTTTGTCAGTTTTGAGGAACTCTGTTACCTTGTTGTCAAGGAATTGTTTTTCACTGTGACATACAACCTCGGATGATATCCTAAAGTGGCATATGATGTGGTCCCAGATGAAGTCAATAAATTCTTTTTCTCTGACCTTCTCGAAGCCATGTGCTTCCACCTCTTTAGAAAAATAATCAGTCATAAACAAAATAAATTTAGCTTTACCTAGGGCCGTTGGCAGAGGACCGATTATGTCCATTCCCCATTTCATGAAAGGCTACGGGGATAGGACCGAGTGGGGTTGTTCTACTGGTTGATGGATCATCGGTGAAAATCGTTGGTACTTATCACATTTTTTGACATATTCCTTAGTAACTTTTCCAAGATATCCCAGTAATACCCTTCTATGATAATTTTGTGAATCAAAGACTCGACACTAGAGTGATTCCAACCAGTGCCTTCATGGATTTCTCATAGAATATAATCAGTTTCCCTTGGCCCCTAACACACCGCCAATGGCCCATCGAATGTTCTCCAGTACAATGTTCCATCTTCATCCAATTCAAACCTAGCAACCTTCGTTCATAGGGCCCTCGATTGTTGGTGGTCCGATGGGAGTGTGGCACTCTTCAAATAATCGATATAGTTATTCCTCCATTCCTAAGTTAAACTTGTTGAATTTATCTCGGCATGCATCTCTTCAACTAAAGACCTCGATAGTTGAACGATAGTCCCAGTGATGATATCATCTTCTTCGTCTGAAGATCTCAAATTAGCAAGTGCATCAGCTTCACTATTATGCTCTTGAGGCACATGATCCAAAGTCCATTCCTTGAAGCAATGTAATGTTACATGTAGTTTATGTGAGTATCATTGCATCATGTCCTCTCAAACTTCAAAACGTTAGTTTACTTAGTTTACCACCAATAATGAATCGCACTTGGCTTTAATCACTTCTTCTCCGAAGCTTTTAGCTAGTTTGAGACCTGTAATCATGGCCTCATACTCGGCCTCATTATTAGTAAACCTAGAAGTTTTGATATATTGTCTGATGGTATCATCCGTAGGTGGCTTCAAGACAATGCCAAGCCCAAAGAGTTTCACATTAGAGGCGTTATCTGTGTAAAGGGTCCACATCCCCGATGATATAGCCGATCTAAGCAAGAGTTCTTTCTCCACTTCGGGTATGAGGGCTGGTAAAAAATTGTCTACAAAGTCAGCTAGAATCTGAGACATAATGGCGATTCAGGAATGAGATCGTTAAGTTCGACCGCCAATTAGGCTTACTGGCCCGACAATTCGGGCTTATACGAAACATTTCAGAGGGGGTAAGTGGTTAATACACGTATTCGATGACATTGAAAATATGTTGTTAGCTTCCTAGATGCTCTTACCAATTAAAGTGATAATTTTTCTAAGTGAAGATATCAAGTTTTAGCGTCTCCTAAAGTTCAGCTTACATAATAAATAGGGAATTGCGTAGCTTGCTCTTCTAGAACCAGTACGCCTCTTATCGCTATCTCGGATACTACCAAGTACAAGTAAAGCTTTTCATATTTCATCAGGGTGTGAAGCAAATGTGAGCTCGATAAGTATCACTTCAGTTCTTCTAAGGCTTGTTGGCATTCTGCGATCCATGCAAAATGTTTTTTATTTTTGAGCGAGAATAAGAATAGGAGACTTCGATCTGTTGACCTCAAAATGAATCGACCTAAAGTAAATATTCACCCTGTTAGCCTTTTTACGCCTTTCACACTACCCATGACCATTATATCCTCGATGTCCTAGATCTTATAGCGGTTAATTTTGATGCCCCGTTTGACACCATGAAGACGAGGAATTTAATCGAGACGACTTCTAAAGCACATTTGTCCAGGTTAAGCTTTATGTTGTACTTCCTCAATATTTTTAATATTTCCTACAAGTGAGCTAAATGGTCATCTATGCGCTGGGACTTAACTAACATATCATCAATGTAAACTTCAATTGTTTTACCTATCTGTTATTTGAACATTTTGTTAACTAGGAGTTGGTATGTGGCTCCTTCATTTTTAGCCCGAATGGCATTATATTGTCACAATAAGTTCCAAATTTAGTAATAAATGAAGTCTTTTCCTGGTCCTCCAGTTTCATCTGATTTTGATTGTACCTGGAGTAGGCATCAACAAAAGATAGGATCCCGTGGACGGCCGTGGCATCGATCATAAGATCAATGTTAGGTAGCGGGAAAGAATCTTTCGAGCATGCTTTGCTCAAATCCTTGTAATCTATGCACATTCTAAGTTTATTTCCCTTTTTAGGAACTAGTACTACCTTGGCTAACCATTCGGGGTATTTTACCTCCTGAATAGGCCCTATTTAAAGAAGTTTGGTTACCTCGTCATCTATGAATGCCTGCTTCACCTCGGACAGAGTCCTCCCTTTTTGATTCAACGGTTTGAGCATGTGGTAGAGTCTAAGCCAGTGCGTAGTTATTTTCGGTGGGATCCTTGTCATATCTAAATGGGACCAACCAAAGAAATCCATGTTATCAATAAGAAATTAAATGTGTTTTTTCAAAAGTTTGAGGGTTAATCCCATTCCTAGGTATACCTTTCTCTCAGGAAAGTATTTGATCAGTATGACCTGCTCCAGCTCCTCGACAATTGACTTGGTTGCATCCCACTCTTCGGGAATGACAAAGTTTAGAGGAGTAAGGAAGTCCTCTTCTTTGTCTTCGATTACCAATTGCTCTAATTTCATCGAGGCTGGGGGCTGTGATTTCTATTTAACTGCATGCTTACCTTTGGTGCTCGATTTCTCTAATGTTGAAGGTTGTGGTATCAGCACCACTTCCTTTACTATAAACATCTCCTTTGTGGTATGTTGCTCCTAATAAGCTATTGTCACTCATTCCTCTATTGGGAACTTCATCATCTATTGAAGAGCTGAAGGTACTGCCCTCATAATGTTTATAAATGGTCTACTGAGGAGTGCATTATACTTATGTCGCCATTGATGACATGTAATTCCGTATCCTGTATGGTTTCTGCTACATTTATTTGCAGGATTATCTACCCCATTGTCGTTTCACTTCCCATGTTGAAGCCATTTAGGACATGGGTTGCAGATGTAATCTAATCTTGTTGGCCGAGCAGTTCTACGACCCTCGATGTGATTATGTTTGCTGAGGTACCTCGATCCACTAGAACACATTTAACTTGAATTTTATTTAAAAGGATAGAAATTACCAGGGCGTCGTTGTACGATTGAGATATGCCTTCTTCTTCATCTTTGTCACAGAATGATAAGGCATCCTCGGGCACATGGCTAAGAGTCCATTTTTCTCTGGTAATTGATAAGTTGGTGCGTTTAAATATAGGTCCTTGACGGACATCGTATCCGCCAACGATCATGTGGATTACATCTTGTGGTTCTTTCTGCTTGTTTTTCTTGCATTTCTCTCCCAGAAGTGATACTTAGCTCCATCACTTAGGAATTCCAGAAGGTGACCCTCATTGAACAACCGAGCTACCCCCTCCCTTAGCTTCGTGTAGTCTTCAGTTCTATGTCCATGTATGCCATGATACTTACATATTAAGTTTAGATACCTTTGAGAAGGATTAGTTTCTATAGGCCTAGGCCACCTGGCATGTTGGATTATTCCAATAGCTGACACAATCCCCGATGCATCTATGCTGAAGTTGTGCTCTGACAATCGAGGTGCCTCTATGGGGTCATCAAGCTTATCAAACCCGCTCTTACTCATACCTCCCCGAGAGATTTGGCCTATATAAATTCTCCTATCGTATCGAGGGGCGTTGCGACCCGAGCCGTTATTTCTCCGATCGACTTATGGCTGATACCGTTCTATATTCGATCTTGCTTCCTTGTCGGTATGCCTCAAGAGTTTGGCTTCCAATCTATTTGGATGAACTGAACCCGAGGGGGCTCCTAACTTGTCGTCCTTGACCCGGATTTTTGATTGGTAATGGTTATGCACATCTGACAATGTCACAGCTGGATACTCGATCAGATTCTTCTTTAATTGTCGGGACGCAATTGAGCTCCTTTCATTCAAACCTGCATAAAAGCTTGTACTGCCTAGTTATCTGAGACCAGTGATAATTCCATTCTCTCCATTTGGAACCTAGACACGAACTCCCTCCATATCTCATCGTTCCTCTATTTTACCTTGAAGACGATTGATTTTCTTGTGGCCAACTTTATGGCCCCAACGTGTGCCTTTACGACGGTATCTACTAACATAGCAAATGAATCAATAGAGTTAGGAAGTAGTTGTGATACCAAATCATTGCTCCTTTGATCCTGCAAGTATATGAAGTTATATGCTCGCTAGGGTTTTTCCCCGTTATATTTGGGTATATCGAGCATGCGAAACTTTTTAGGCGTGGGCATCAGAGCCACGCTCTGAGGGAATCGTTTTTGTATGAACGTTTTTGCATCTAAAACTTTCAAAACTGGAGGTGCCCCTGGTATCTGGTCAACACAGAAGTTATAAGTCTCCACCTTCTTATCATTGTTCTCAATCTTCTTTTCCACGGACTTTATCCTCTTGGTAAGCTCTTCAAGCATCCTCATATTGATGGGGTCAGTCCCCGAGTCATTTCACTCAGAGTTTTATTCTGACTTTGAAGTTGGGCGATGGCAATATGCTTAGCTTGCAACATCTCGAATATCACATTGAGGCTGACTCCCCTTTTTCCTATTCATGGTATTCTTTGGCCTCCAGATCGAGCTTCCCTACGTATAATCCCTTCATGGTTTGCGCCTAGATATACATTCAAAGTAATGTGCGAACTAACAACTAGTTCTACATTTGGCACTTCACCTGGTTTATCAATGGTACAATGACCCCTATATTGTTGTTTTACGCATGAGATCCAAGACCTTCGTTGCCATGAAAAGGTGCATTTTGTGTGTTTGACATCTTTAATCTTGAGAGTCAGGAAATCACGACAAAAAAAGTGTAAAAATAACGTGTGTAATGAGGATCAGTAAAGAAATATTAACTACTATCTTAGCCCTATGGTGGGAACCAAACTGTAAAAAATATGAGTAACAATTAAGTTTGATTTGTGGTTTTAAAGATATGTGATTTAGTTCAATACAAATTATTAATCAAGAAGTATGAAGTATAAATGAAAGAAATAAGTTAATGAAACCAATTTTCATCAGCAGCGGTGAGCTCGAGCTTAGTGACCTTGAGATGAACCAAGAACAATAAAGTGAAAGGACAACTCCGATGAACAATGAGCCAAAAAAGTGAGGTGGTATATTCTTTGCCAATGATTAGATGATGCATACAAATGACTGGGGTCCTCTTTATACAATAGGGGAACCCTAAATAAGGTACATTTCAATTACAATAAGGAATATTATTTGGGCAGCTATCTAACCGCCTAATGCGAAATCGTACAATCCTATTCTGAGATTCGAGCCATGATCTTGGGAACGTGGTAGGAGTCTTGCTCATTCTGTTAGAAATTCATAACGGTATTATTTTGAAGTCGAGCATACTCTATTTCAATATTCTTCGTACTCCGATCCTCGGGTACTGCATCCTATATTCGAGCTCGAATCTTATCCATCGGGCTCAAACTCGACCTTGCTTAATCTCAAGCTCAAGATGAGCCATCGAGCCTGTAGATCGAAGGCATGCGATGTTAACCGTATACAATAGTATTAAATTAAATAGAAGATTGATAAGAACATGCGAAAGCCTCACGAAGAGTCTGAACCTATGTCAATGTTCTTCTAATAGTTTGCCTCCCTTTCCATGTCTTCTTTAAACTCCAAGTATATGGGATTAAGTTCCCAAAGAGTAATGCAAAATTAGGTTGTCTAAATAATTCTATTTAATAAAATAAATGATAATTTCATAATTTTGATGAGGGAAGCTAAAAATTCTTACCGCCAAAATCGTTTCGTTCTAAATATTCGATACTCTACATACATAGCTTTTCTCGAGACCGCTTTGGGTGAATATATTGCAGAAATACATATCAAATTTGACAAAATTTGGACTAGATCTGATAAAAATTCAGCCATTTTGTTAATTTCCAACAAGTTAGGGTTTTAAGGTCTTCTAGGAAAGGAGTCGAGAGTATCTTGAAACTTTGGTTAGCAATTTAACATAAGTTACAAATGTGGTCTAGGTTTATAATTTTTTTATTTTCTATTCTTAATTTTTTAATTCAACATTTAACAAATACCAGTAATACTATTCAATAAACAAAATTGTGTAGGGTAAAATCGGGAGGTGTAATTTCTCTGTCACCATGATGCTCCACAAGAATACTCCCCAAGGTTCGAGACTGGTGTCGAGGATCACCTTCGAGAGATTGTCGGTGTTCGATCCTGGAGCCTTGAGAATCAAAGGATATATCAGGACAAATGGGGAGTTCCCAAGATATACAACTACGGCTAACAAAACCTAGTGGACTACCCTAACCTCTAATCAAGGTGTCATATCTAGCTGTCACATCTCTGTTTATTTGTCTTTAATATATTTTGTATTATGTTTGGATTCCCCTCTTATATAAAGGGGATCCTTATCATAGTGTAAACCTCTATTGCTCCAGTTGCTCCACACGAATAGAAAAAGAACATTCTCTCTACTTTCTCGTTATTATTTCTTTCATTTATGGTCTTCATACTTGTTCAGCATTTATTGCTTATCATTGGCCATAAAGAGCCTTTATTAGTTTCGTTATAACTGTTAGCCCTACCCCGATTGCTCTCGATAGATCGTTATCGTGCCACTGAATCGACTTCGAGGCCCCATATCGACAAGCTTGAGGCCTTGATTGTTAGCCTCTTGGTTTGATTATCACCTGATCTTTAGCTCTTATTTTGTCTCTAAACTTGATACACATAGCATCATCTGCTCATATAACCAGCATAAAAATAGATCACGTATTTTTAGAGTCCCATCAACAAATTTAATTGTTATTACCATTTTCACGATAAATAGCTTAGCACCCACCGTGGGGCTAAAAATAATAGTGATTATTTTCTTGCTGGTTTCGTTACATGACACAAGTCATCTTTTACGCTTTTCCTTGTCCAAGATCTTCAAGTTTCGGGTCGGAATGCCTAACTCAATTAATAAAGGCGAAAGCAACTACCTCAAGAACTGTAGAGGAATGGGTATGGTTGTTCCAGATGTAAGTATACCACCACAGAACATTGTAAGCGCATTGAAGCCGACCCCGGAGGATACGACCTCACACGATGCCCAATGCATCGACACCATCTATCGCATTCTCCAAAGAGCGCGTAAAACAATCCCGAGGTAAACTCGATGAAATCCAACCTAGGCAAAGGGAGAAATTCCTCGGCACGTCGTTATTATGATAATCTGAGGGACAAACATTCCCCAAGGGCCCGCAATCAAATGAACAAAAATATCTGCCGCAGAAGAAGCACGATTTCGAGGTCGTGTGGCCAGAGACTCCCTCACATTTAGTGAAGATGATTTTGAGACCTTGGCAGAAACACATAATGACGCACTGGTAATCTCATTTCTTTTAAGCAATATTCATATTAAACGTTTGCTTGTAGATCCAGGCAGATCCACCAACATAATTAGGTCAGAGGTAGTAGAACAGCTTGGGCAGCTCGATTGGGTCATACCTACCTCCCGGGTCCTCCACAGCTTGAACACGACCAGCGAAGTAACAAAGGGAGAAATCACCCTCCCGGTAGACACGTCCGGCATGATTCAGAACACCGAGTTCCAAGTCATCGGTGGATACATGAGGTACAATGTATTGCTCGACATACTATGGCTACACAGCATGAGCGCAATACCATCGACCCCACACCAGGTGATAAATTTCCCCACAAGGGATGGCATAGTATCCATATACGGAGAACAGCAGGCGATGGAAGAAATGTTTGCAGTTCACTATGAGGCACCAACACTGACACACCCGATCTCGGATGAGTATAAGAGCATACAAACCCTCGAGGACTATGAGAAAGATTTCTTCGCTCCCCGAACCTTTGCCTACGAAGAATCAGATGCAAAGAAGTCAACGATTAAAGATCTAGAGCAGACTGTCTTGAACAAACACCTCGCAAATTGTAAGGTATACCTGGGAACGGGATTAAACCTAAAACTCAGGAAAAAGTTCATTCAAATTCTATTTAACAATATCAACTGCTTCGCCTGGTCCCACATAGATATGAAAGGTATTCCGGTGGAAATAATCTCTTATAAACTGAGTGTCGATCCCAGGTTCAAGGCGGTAAAACGGAAAAGAAGACCATAGTATGAGGCAAAACATGCATTCATCAAAGAATAGGTAACAAAACTCCTTAAAATAGGATCCATTTGAGAGGTAAAATACCTTGAGTGCTGCCCAACGTAGTAGTGGTACCCAAAAAGGGAAATAAGTTAAGAATATGTGTAGACAATAAAGACTTTAATAGGGTGTGCCCCGAGGATTCATTCCCATTGCCTGACATCGATCGTCTGATCGACGCTACGGCCGATCACGAGACCCTCACCTTTCTCGATGCCTGCTCGTGATATAATCAAATTCAGATGAACCCCAAAGATAGGGAGAAGACTTAGTTCATCACAAAATACGATACCTACTATTACAATGTAATGCCATTAAGATTAAAAAATGTTGGGGCTACATATCAACGTCTAGTTAATAAATGTTCGAGCACCAAATATCAGATCCATGGAGGATTATATTGATGATATGTTGGTTAAGTCCCTAGGCGAAGAGGACCATGTAACTTATTTGCATGAAATATATGACATGCTCAGGAGCTACAACATGAAGATCTACCCTGAGAAATGTGCCGTCGGAGTGGGTTCGGGCAAATTCCTGGGCTTCATGGTATCAAACAGGGGGATCTAGATTAACTCCAATAAATCAAGTACATCAAAGAAATTACGGTTGTAAATAATGTGGAGAACATGCAAGGGCTGACGGGACGAATAGCGGCTCTAGGCAGATTCATATCAAGATCATCCGACAGGAGCCATCATTTTCTCTCTTTACTCTAAAGGAAAAAAACCTTTGAATGGACTCCAGAATACTAACATGCTTTGGAGGAACTGAAACGATATATGACAAATCCACCTCTACTCCATACGCCTAAGGAGGATGAAATATTGTATCTATACATAGCCGTGTCAGAAATAGCAGTAAGCGACGTTCGGGTTCGAAAAGAGCAAGGTACGCAATTCCCTATTTATAACGTAAGCTGGATCCTAGGGGATGCCAACACTATGTATCCACAACTAGAAAAATTGGCTCTCGCATTAATAAGAGCCTCCCAAAAATTGAAGCCCTGCTTTCATTGCCACCGTATATTCGTTCTGATAACATATCCTCTTCGGATCATATTACACAAAGATGAGTTATGGAGCCAGTTAGCCAAAATGACCATCGAACTCGGAGGGTATGACATCGAGTATCAACCTCGAACGGCCATCAAGTCACAGATTCTAGCGGACTTCATGGCCAACTTTTCACCCTCCCTCGTGCCTAAAGTAGAAAAGGAACTTTTATTAAAATCAGGCACGTCTTTTGAGGTATGGACCCTATTCACTAATGATGCCACGAACGTGAGAGGATCCAGACTCGGTATAGTTGTTAAGCCACCAACGGGCAGCGTCATCAGGCAATGTATAAAAATAGCAGAATTGACTAACAATGAAGCCGAGTACGAGGTTATGATTGCATGTTTGGAATTGTCTAAAAGCTTGGGAGCTGAGACCATTGAGGCAAAATTTGATCACTCCTGGTAGTAAACCAACTGAATGGGAGATACGAAGTTTGGGAAGACAGAATGCAGAGGTATTTGGATAAAATCCAGGTTGCATGGTATCGTTTAAAAGAATGTACCTTGGTCTACGTACCTCGAGGGGTAGAATAGCGAGGTCGATGCACTCGCTAACTTAGGATCAGCTGTGGAAGAAGATGACCTACTCCCCGGGGCTATTTTTCAGCTATCTAAATCAATGGTTGAATATGGCCATGCTAATATTAACTCAATCAGACTTACATGGGACTAGAGAAGCAAATACATTGATTATTTAATAGATGAGAAACTGCCCGCAGACTCGAAAGTGTTGAGGGACCTGCGAACCAAAGCAGCTCGATTCTCGGTCAATGAAAAGAAGGCTTTGCACATAAGAAACTTCGATGGCCTCCTAGCAGTATGTCTAGGGCCAGGGGATACAGACTATGTACTATGAGAAATTAACGACATCACTTATGAAAACCATTCCGGCGCCAACTGCTTAGTCTGAAAGGTGATTAGGGAAGGCTATTACTGGGACGGCATGGACAAAGACACAAAGGAGTTCATCCGAAGGTCTAATAAATGTCTGAGATTTGCACCTATGATTCACTAACACAGCAAATAATTACACTCGGTCTTGTTGCCATGGTGATTCATGGAATGGGGAATGGACATCGACGGATCCCTGCCAACAATAGAAGGTAAAGCTAAATTCATCTTGTATATGACTGACTATTTCCCAAAATGGGTGGAAGCACAGGCCTTCGAGATTATATGCCAATTCTTAATTCTCTCCGAAATAAAGTGCGATAACGGAAGGCAGTTCATCGGAACCAAGGTAACACAGTTCCTTGAGGGTCACAAAATAAAGAGAATCTTGTCGAGGCCCTACCATTCGTGTGCAAACGTCCAGGCCGAGTAAACAAATAAAATCATCATCCAAAATTTAAAAACAAAGCTGGAAAGTGACAAGGGAAAGTGGAGAGAAATATTGCCCAAGTGTTATAGGTATATCGAACAACTTCAAAATCAAGCAATAGGGAAACACCTTTCTTTCTAGTATACATTGCTGAGGCTTTGATACCAATAGAGGTCGGGGAGCCAAGCGCCTGATTCTAGCATACCACCGGAAGTTCTAACAACGAGGACATGACAGCGGCCGTCGGACTACTAGATGAAAAATGAGAAGCTATGCTGGTTCGGATGGCTGCCCAAAAGCAAAGGATCAAAAGATATTATAACAGGAGAACGAGCCTTCGAAATTTCGAAGTCGGGGACTTGGTACTAAGGAAAGTAACTCTTAACACTAGAAACCCTAATGAAGGAAACCTAGGTCAAAGATGGGAAGGACCGTACCGCGTGCTCGGGTTGGTCGGCAAAGCGTCCTACAAGCTCGGTACCATGGAGGGCGAACAACTTCAAAGAAACTAGAACATATCAATGCTGGAACAGTATTATCACTAGAGCACCCAATTAAAAATTCTGAAAAGACCCTCGAGCATGCGTTGCACTCTTTTCCTTCAACCGGGATTTGTTCTTCTAACGGTTTTACCGGTTAGGTTTTTAACGAGGCATCGACAATGTGCTACCTAATGAGGCTCAGCAAGTATTCAAGGATTTCATTTACAATCCACCTCCAATACTAAGGGCATTCCCCTTAGAAAGGTCACCTACTCGGGAGAGCCAGGATATCTCAAAATGGGGCATCGATAGGAAGGTAATATACCAGACCAAATGGTCGAATGAACCGTGCTCGTCTAGAGAAACCGAGCCCCTAACAGCAAAAACATTCATACTTGTACCAAGTAACCGGAGAGTAATTTTTAATTAAACCAGTTCACGCTTCAAAGGAAACTCAATGTTCTGGCAAAAAGCATATCCAAAATCGGAAGGTGTCCCGAACACCGGGCACTGGTGTCAAAAGTTCAAGAATCGTATGACCCCGAGGTTGGAATCTCCAAAATCATAAACCCTCAATGAGGCACTACCAAGCATACAGGTAACGAATCACAATCCAGAACAACCCTAATAACTCGGGGACTATTGCGAATTCTTCATTTGTTAAAAACCCGAGGCCATAAGACCTCGAGCGGGTAGACTCGTTCTCGTAAGACCTACATAAGGTAGCAACAACATCTATAAGACCTCGAGAAAGGCATGAATAATACTTGTTCCAAGTGACAACATCTGAAAGACCTTGAGCAAGTCATGAACTATACTAGTACCAAGTATCTAAAAAACTGTAAGACCTCAACAACATGAATATTTTGTAAGACCTCAAGATACGCATGTGACCATACTTCTACCAAGTATATAAAAAACTATAAGACCTTAACGACATGAAAATTCGTAAGACATAGCTAAAGGCATAAACTCGATCTCCAATTTTAGGCTATATATCGAACTTGTAAGACCCCTAAAAAGACACACCCTCGATATAGATGCCCAAACTACTTCGCTTGGGATCAAAAAACGGCTCCGGCCAAGCACAAATGACTAGGGTCATAATGTTGTACTAGTGAAACTAACATTACTCGTGGATGCCCAACAATCGCTAAAAAATCACAGGTCTTCAATTACTTCGAATCTACTTGAAAAAGAACCAGTTAAACAAGCTACCCTTGGCATAGGCAAAAAAAACTTCGACCATTTCAGCTCCAAATAACAGGCTTCAAGCTACTCAGCCACCGAGCTAAACCTCCCGAGGTGCTCGATCGTCACCATAAAATGACTTGTAATCAAGGTTCTTCTCGAACTGTCGAAGAGTCAGGCAAAAATTATTGCAAAAAGTCCTTAACGGAAAAATAAAGCCCACACGTAAGGTCGCTTCGACCCAAGGCATAAGAGCCATTGTCGCCAGCCCACACAAATTTGAAAACTTGTGGGTCGAATGAGCTTAAATTCTAACCCGATTAAGAGACTGATCCCAAAATAGTTACTTGAAAATGACCCAAGGCAAAAAACATAATATATCAAATGCCACCTTACCCATAAAAGGTCACATCGACCAAAGGCATGAGAGCCATTGTCGCCAGCCCACACAAATTTGAAAAATTGAGAGTCGAATGAGATCAAATTGTAAACCGATTCAGAGACTGAACCCCAAATAGTTACCTAAAAATTCCCCAAGGCAAAAACCATAAGAGCTCAAATGTCAGCTTACACATAAAATGTCACATCCACCTAAGGATAGAGCCATCATCGCTAGCCCACGCAAATTTTACAACTTGAGGGTCGAATGAGCTCGAATCTCAACCCGATTAGGAGAGTAAACCCAAAATAGTTACCTAAAATTGGCCTAGAGAACAAAGCATAATAGCTCAAACACCTGCTTACGCTTAAAGGTCACTTCGACCCGTGGAATAAGAGCCATTATCGCTAGCCTAATGATCCCCAGGGCCATATCGCGAATTTAAGGATTCATACTAAATCAAAGACATATTCACATGGCCAAATTCGAGATAAAAAGAGATACGGAAGAAATAAAGCCGCAAGGGTTTCATTATACACATATACAAAAAAACACAATCTCCATCAACAAACACGCTTTGAAAACACTACATACAAATGGTAAAAATGTATGCTCCACATGGGAAGCTACGGCCTGCCGGCCTAATCTTTGCTTTCTCCAATGTCAGAAAGAAGAAACTGAGCATCGCGCTCATCCGCCCTCGCTCGCGCTAATTCTTGCGAGAGAACAGATCCCCTAGCACGAATCACCTCAAGAGTCATTTCTTCGATACTTGCAACAAGCATACTCTTTAATCCTCTCTTCATCGTCGAGGATACTTCTCAACTCTACTTGAGCATCAGTACTATCCTTTAAGTGAATCGCCATCTCCTGGTCAGCCTTAGTTCGGCTCATTACAACTTTAGCTTGGTCATCAACAATCTCGGCCCTTATCTTCAAAAGCTCAGATTTGAGCTTTGCAATTGTGTCCGCTTGAGTCGAAGCATTGTCACAAGCTAAGTGGGGTTGGGCCTCGAGGTTAGGAACTTTAGCTAGGGCATCCCTTTCCTCTAAAGACTAAACCTCAGCCAGAGCTATTAGCTTATCATGTTCACTCTTGGCTCGGCCATCTTCATCCCGAAGACACTCCAGGGCCTCCATAATTTTCTGCAACTCAAAATAAATAAATAGTTAAACTTAGAAGCAAGAAGGTGGGATACATACTCACCCGGGATAGAAAGCTACCTACTCTTTCACAAAGATCTCGTAATTAGAGCTCCGGCTCACCTCATTCTGTAAGTGTTCCAAATCGGCTTCCTTTTCATCGCAAAGGAGTCTAAGGATCTGTCTTCATCCAGAGATTTTTGCAGTCGGGCTTAACAATGAAGCAGCCCAGACATAAGCCCGTCGAAGGCCTGAAAAAGAAAACCAATGAGAAACGCAAGGCGCGAGATTGAAAGAGCCTATATCAAAACTCACCATGACGTGAAGCCGTTGGGCTTCCTCGTTAGCCAAACGTGCGTCCCTTAACCTAGCTCCCTCAGCTCTAAAAGCATTTATTCCGATCGAGACATGATCGCTCGGACTAGGTGACCCCGAGTTTCTAGTATCCCATGAAGGCACCCCTGCCCGTGGGAAACCCCGATCATTGGCCAGCTCAGAGGTTATACCTGGTGCCCCTTCAGTTGTATCCCTGCTACAAAGCTGGATCGCAACACTCTCAAACTTCGGCTCGAAAACCACCACCTCCATGGCCAAGGGTCGGCCAGGTTTTTCACTCCCTCAGATGTCGTCAAGAAGTTATTTTCTCCCTCACCGTAAACTCGAGTTAGGGTCGCCAAACCGACCATAGTTTCTTTTGCCTTCATCTTCTTGGATTCCAAGGGCTAGTCCGATGGATCCCGTTGTCTCTTTTTCTCTTCATCGGATACCAAAGTTCCTTCTTCACCAGGAAATGCTCCCTTCATCAAGGGGACCGCTCCCAGGCCTACACAAGTGCAAGGGGTAAACGCAGGAAACAAAAAAGGTTCTAATAGTGACTCAGATCAAATAATATGACTATGGCAGGGGTAAAGGCTCACCGTGATGTTTAGCTTCCCACCGAGCTTGAGGAAAATCGTGCCACACCTGCTTGGCATATGGGCAAACCCAATTTAGATGACCAACCCAATTAAGGAGGTCCATAACTGCGCCGAGATAGATTGTTACGGCTGCATTATCATGAAAAATTCAGTGCATTCTAACATACTCAAAGAATGGCAAGGGAATACTAGATAACATGTCTACTTACGTTTCATATGTCAGCTCTCGAAGAACGACATTCTTTCCGCCGAGATCATGTCAGAAGTCCTCATTCGGATGAAGCAGCTTATCCATCGCCCATTCTCGAGCACTTAGGTACAGGTAAAAAAGTACTTCGGGGCTCGGCAATGGAGCTTAGTCAGAGCCCCGCAGAAGAAACGAAGGTTGTGCATTCTGATCAGATGGTCGAGAGAGAATGTCATCCCCTCGACCATGTTCACGTAGTAGCAGATCATGTGAAAGACACGCTAGAATATTTCATTGAGCTAATGTGCTGAGTTATGGGGTCGATCACGGGCGAGGACGGTCCCACCGGCCCCAAGGTGAATAGGTAAGTATACACACTTAAAAAACCGGCTTTGTATGTCGTAAAAACCTCTCCTCGAGTGGGGATCTCCACAAGCACCACGTCCCCCCAGTGACAATCAACTCTCACCCTTCCGACATATGTCATTGAGCTAATGTACTGAGTTACGGGCTCACAGCGTCACGGCTTCGAAGAGGGCTTCTTGTCCTTGAAATCAAAAGCTTTCGTGAAAATTGCGGGGACATATTCCTAAGGACGGGGAGCCGATTCCACTTTACCCTAAGATAGATGCGAGGAGAACGAGCTCGCATTCTCCTGAGAAATGGAGGCAGAAGGTCTCGCCATCCCTAGAAAATTCTTGAAGAAAAAGGGAAGTTACGCTCTTAAAGATGAGTGAGAGTAAATACAGAAGGAGCCTTTTATGAGGTTCGAAAATGCTGTATGTTGGAAATAACGGAGAGGGGAGTATTTATAGAAACCCCACGTGCTCATCGAAGAAGGCCAACGGAGCGGCTAACTGCCATAATCAATGCGAAAGCTTTCAAAGGCTACGTGTATCGTCTTTTTGGCACCGTATGGCTGCCATCATTGTAAGAGTATTGGAGGGTGGTGAAAATTCAGGGTCGTTTCTTATCTCTTTCACTCTATGAATTGCGGAGACCATCTTTGTAGGGTAAAATTTAGAGGTCAAATTTCCCTATCACCAAAATGACCCACAAGAATAATCCCCAAGGCTCGAGACTGGTGTCGAGGCTTGCCTTCGAGGGATTGTTGATGTTACATCTCGGATCCTTGTGAATCAAAAGATATATCTGGAGAAATGGGGAGTTCCCAAGATACACAACTATGGTCGACAGAGCCTGGTGGACTGCCCTAACCCCGAATTTGGGTGTCATATCTAGCTGTCCCATCTTTGTTTCTTTATATTTAGTATATTTTGTATTATGTTGGTATTCCCCTCCTATATAAAGGGGATCCTTGTCATATTATAAACCTCTGTTGCTCCACACTAATATCAAAGAACATTCTTTCTACTTTTTAACATACTTTCTCGTTATTAGTGCTTTAATTTATTATCATCATACTTTTTTATTATTTATTGCTTATCATTGGCCATAAAGAGCCTTTATTAATTTTGTTATAACTATTAGCATTAACCTGATCACCTTCGATAGCTCGTTATCGAGCCAATGAATCAACCTCGAGGCCCCATATCGACAAGCTCGAGGCCTCGATTGTCAACCTATTGGTTTAATTATCACCTCATCTTTAGATCTTATTTTGTCTCTAAGCTTCGTAAACATAGCATCATCTGCTCATATAACCAGCATAAAAATAGATCACGTAATTTTAAAGTCCCATTGTATAGGACAAAATTGGAGGGTCCAATTTTCCTTCATTAATCGGGAGATCATCTCGGAGCCTCGAGGTTGCAAAGATTTGCTCGAATCCCCTGCCTTGAAGCTCGTTAACACCCGGCCTGAAGGGAATATCAACCGAGGCTATAGTAAAAATGGGGAGTTCACAAGGCACATGGCTAAATCTGATAAAGCCTAGCCAGTCTGCGCTGGACACGTATCAGGGTGTCATGTCTAGCCGTCCTATCTCCATATCTTTACAACCAATTTATTTTGTACTAAGATAGGATTCCCCTTCTATGTAAAGGTGATCCTTACTACTTTGTAATCAACTGTTGTTGCTTGAACTGTAAGGCCCCGTAAAATTTTGTGCTTAAAACCTAGTAGCTCAAAGTGTCAAGGTCCAAATATTGTGTTAGGAATGTGTAGAATTCTTCGCGGCTTGCACGCTCGTCGCGGTTCAGACCTTTTGTAGTGATCTAAGCTTTAAAAATCAAAAGAATCAAGTTTTCCAGAAATTGTCATTTCTGCGGTCAAGAATGCGGTCGCAGATCAGCTATGCGGACCGCATTCCTACCGCAGAGTGTAACAGAAGATTTGTCAAAAATTGAAGTTAAAATGCGGTCAATTCTGCGGCGCATTATGCGACCGCAGAACATGAATGCGGACCGCATTCTTGTCGCAGACTGTGTCAGAACATTTAGTTTTTGAGGAGCAATTCTGTGGTCCATTATGCGGACCGCATGTTTACTCTGCGATCGCAGATGCGATCGCATATTTCACCCCGGGCTTCTATTTTCTAATTTTAAAACCCGACCTCCTTTCTAATATAACGCCCTAACCCCTCATTTTTACATCTTCTCTAAACAAAATAATAGAGAGGGAGGAGAGATTCTTGAGGGAAAAGTTCATCTACTTCAAAAATCATTTCTCGAATTGCTTGGTCCGAAAAATTCTAAAGCTCGTGTCTTCATCTCCATTTCTACAGGTAAAAATCCCTAACCCTTTTTCCCTTGATTTTTAGATTCTAATAGAAAGAGGGATTTTTATGCATTAATTCTTGAAAATGAAAGTCAAAACACTCATGCATGTTCTTTATACCTAAAGTTTAGTAAAATAGAAATGGGTAGAAGTAAGGGGCAGTGCTCGATAACCCAAATAAGCTCGGATAGAAATTGTGAATTTTAATTCTATGATATATGTGTAACTTGTGACCTAGATTGACGCTGCTAGATTGTTGGGTAAATTGGAAGTATAAGATAAAAGAAAAAGGGGAATTTGACTCCAGGTATGTATGGCTATCTTTGATCTTTGTGAAATCGCCCTGTTTGGTGTACGAATAAATGGTATGTGATAGCTATGTGATGTGATAGCTATGTGAATTGTTGTGAAACTTTTGTGATTGGTTTGTCGGGTGTTGATGGTTTGGTTAAATGTTATGTGGTAAGAGTTGGGAAACGATTGATAAAAAGGGAAATCGTGAATGATGAAATTGGAATAACGGTGGTAAAAACACATTGGCTCCTGGTGGGTAATTATTGTAACAACTTGAATTTCTTATGAATTGTGGAATATAGTGGAATTGGTACTATTGGCTATGGAAATACTTGTGAATTGTGGAATTCGACGGAAAATAATATTGCTGGTTATGGGAACACTTGTGAATCATTGTTGTTACTCCTTAAGGAAATGTTGTTGTGATCTTTGTAAATTGCTTATTGTCGTTGTTGTGATCTTTGTGAATTGTTCATTATTGTTGTTGTGATTGTTTGTGAATTGAAAATGTACGGTGGGATCGGGTTGCGCGCCGCAACACGAAGTAATAAGGTGCGGGTTGTGGTGATAAGGGTGGCCGAGGTAATAAGGGTGGCCGAGGCAATAAGGGTGGAAAGCGATCGTAATCGCCATTGAAATCGACATATGTACCAATTGTGAAATCATTGATGAGGCATTGTGAAAGGAGACAGCAGGAGAGTTTGTAATCTGTGGGGTACTGATTGCCCCTTTGTTTGGCCTGATTGTGCCTTCCATGTGTGTTGGTTGTTGCTTATATTGTTGTTTTCTACTTGTATATGGTTTGAGATCAACTTGAAACAAAGTTAGGTGTTGAAAACTTTGTTGGCTTGACTTGTTAACTCTTATGTATTGGTTTGTTTTTTCTATTACCATGAATTACTTGTTTATGGCGTGAGTTTACTTGGGACAAAGTTTGTTCATACATACCAGTACAATTCCAGTGTACTGACGTCCCTTTTGCCGGGGACGCTACATTCGTGTTATGATTGTAGGTGGATCCGTAGCAGGTACTTCAGTTCATGGGCAGTAGCACTCCTTTATTTTCCACTGGCCGTTTTGGTGAGCCCCTTTCCTCTTGGGGCCCTGCGTGGCTCATGCCACTTCTATTTCAGAGTCTTATTTTGGTTTTGTGTAAGGTATAGCCGGAGCCTTGTTACCGGCGAGTACTGTATTATCCTGTCATATCTTAGAGGCTCTATGGACAGTAAATATGGGTTATGGACTTATGTAATTATATGTTAGGCATTGTAAGTTGTAAACTTGTTAAGTAATTAAGCATGGTGTGTGTGTTTTGAAAAAGAGTGATTTCAATTATGAAATGGTTAATCTTTTGGCTAATAAGTAATGAAAAATACAGGGGGAACACGTGGGTTAGGAGAGGCACCCAGGTCCGCCTGACTGGGGCTACCCGGTCGGGCGCCGATCATGTCCCTCGAATTGGGGCGTGAAAAAATTGGTATCAGAGCCTAAGGTTTTAAAGTGTCCTAGGATGTCTCGGAGCCGTGTCTAGAAGAGCCCTTCTTATCGGTGTGTTGTCGACCACATCCATAAGTAGGGGACTGCATGGACATTTAGGAATTTACGCCCTTCTTTGTTATTCTATATCGTGCGGTGAAGTGAAAAGCGGAAGGATTTATGCCTAACTCGTGCTATGTTCCGAAATTTTCAGAAATGGCACCTAAGAAGAGAGCTAGACTCGGCCTTGGGGCCAACGCCACCGCAAGTGTGGCCGTGAATCATGAACCTGATGCCATGGTTGAGAGTGACTCACTAGTCTTGAATCTGCCCGGCCCATCTATTCCAGATCTAAGCATTCCTGTTCCGGCTGCGGCAGAGGGTGCCACCATCCCTCCTGCCAATATTCATGATTCTGATACAGTTCCAGCTTCCGATCCCGGGGTTTCTGATGGGGACCATAGAGGAGCCATCCGTATGTTGACCCAGTTGGTGGCCGCCCAGGCCCAGAGATCTCATGATGCCCCTGTGTCCTCCAGCGGACAGGGAGATTCCTCCAGTTCCATAGTCTACCAGTTTCTGCGATTGGCCCCTCCAGAATTCTCAGGCACAGACCCAGAGGCCGATCCACAGGATTTCCTTGATGAGATATATAAGACCCTTTGAGTGTTGAAGGCTACATTGATAGAGGGGGTAGAGTTGGCTTCATACAGGTTGAGGGGAGCAGCGCGTTCGTGGTTTGAGATGTGGGAGGACTCCCGTGAGGAGGAAAGACCTCCGGCTAGATGGGATGAGTTTGTGGATGCCTTCATGGACCACTTCTTGCCTGCCGAGACAATGGCAGCCCGTGCCACTGAGTTCGAGGTTCCCAAACAGGGCAGTGTGAGTGTTTGGGAGTACCACATGGAGTTTGTGAGATTGTCCAAGTATGCTCCTCAGTTAGTGTCGACCATGGATGCCCGAGTTTGGCGATTTGTTCGGGGCCTTAGTCCTTTGGTGGTGAATAAGGCTGCTACAGCGGCTTTGCACTCAGATATGAATTATGGGAAGATTGTGGGGTTCGCTCAGGCCACAGAGGCTAGGAAGTTGAAGATTCGGGCAGAAAGGGAGACTAGCAGCAGGGCCCGGTCAATGGGTCACTCAGGGAGACCAGTATCAGGGAGAGGGTCATCAGGACAATCCCAGTCACATGCTCAGTCCTCAGCGAGTGCACCACCATCTGTGCACAGTTATCAGCAGAGCAGTCATTCAAGACCAGGTTCTGATAGTAGGAGGTCTCGTCAGTCCGGTCGTCCAGGTGTGAGGTCCCAGCAGCAGGGGAGAGCTACATGCCCCAAGTGTGGGAGATTTCATACAGAGACTTGCTATTTAGATATCCCGATATGTTATAGGTGCGGGATAAGAGGTCACATCCAGCAAGACTACCGTGCGCCCAGTCAGAATATGGGTAGGGGATTTGCCCGGTCATCCGGTTCTTCAGTTGCTACATTATCAGTGCATCATCCAGCTCCAGCAGGGCGCGGTGCAGCTAGGGGTGGAGCTCGTGGAAGGGGTAGACCTAGCCGGTTCTATGCTTTGAGTGGCCGCCAGAGTGCTGAGGCTTCTCCACATGTTGTTACAGGTATCTTGTCTATTCAGGCTGTTGATTATTATGCTCTCATTGATCTGGGGTCCTCTTTGTCTTATGTAACCCCATTCATTGCTTCAAGTTTTGGGATACAACCCGAACAACTTCATGAGCCGTTCTCTGTAACGACTCTGGTTGGTGATTCTATTACAACCTCGCGAGTTTATAGGAATTGTGTTATTATGGTGAGTGGTCGTGTTACCACGGCCGATCTTATTGAGCTTGGAATGGTAGATTTTGATGTAATCATGGGGATGGACTGGCTTTATTCGTGCTTTTCCAAGCTTGACTGTCGGACGAGAGTCATGCGGCTCGGGTTCCCTAACGAGTCGGTTATTGAGTGGAAAGGAAATGGTGTGGCGCCAAAGGGTAGGTTTATTTCCTACCTTAAGGCTTCGAAGATGATTAAGAAGTGGTGTATATATCATTTGGTCCGGGTGACGGACACCACCTCTGATGTGCCTGCCCTCGAGTCCGTGCCAGTTGTGAATGAGATTCCTGAAGCGTTTCCGGATGAGCTTCCATGGATTCTGCCAGATAGGGAGATAGATTTCGGGATTGATGTATTGCCGGATACTCAGCCAATATCCATTCCACCATACAGAATGGCGCCTGCAGAATTAAGAGAGTTAAGGGAGCAGCTGAAGGATTTATTAGAAAAGGGGTTCATACGACCGAGTGTGTCGCCGTGGGCTGCTCCGGTTCTTTTTGTCAGAAAGAAGGATGGGTCACTTCGGATGTGCATTGATTATCGGCAGCTTAACAAAGTCACCATCAAGAATAAATATCCTTTGCCTCGGGTAGATGATTTGTTCGACCAATTGCAAGGTGCAAAGTTCTTCTCCAAAATTGATCTACGGTCCGGGTATCACCAATTGAAGATCAGAGAACAGGATATTCCAAAGACCGCCTTCAGAACTCGCTATGGTCACTTTGAATTCTTGGTCATCTCTTTTGGGCTAACCAATGCCCCGGCAGCTTTCATGGTCCTAATGAATCGGGTTTTCAAACCATTGCTAGATTCCTTTGTGATTGTTTTCAGTGACGACATCCTCGTTTATTCGCGAAGCAGGGAGGATCATGCTATTCACCTCAGAGCAGTATTGCAGACTCTCCATCAGCACCAATTGTATGCTAAATTTCCAAAATGTGAATTTTGGTTGGAGTCTGTAGCTTTTCTGTGTCATGTAGTATCCAGTAAAGGGATTCAGGTGGATCCCCAGAAGATTGTAGCAGTGAAGGATTGGCCTAGACCCACGACCCCGACGGAATTCGTAGCTTCTTGGGATTAGCAGGGTATTATCGGAGGTTTGTGGAGGGATTCTCGACCCTCGCCTCCCCATTGACTAAATTGACTCGGAAAGCAGTGAAGTTCCAATGGTCCGACGATTGTGAGAAAAGTTTTCAAGAATTGAAGTCAAGGTTGACCTCGGCACCAGTATTGGCCCTGCCGGAAGGCACAGAGGGGTTTGTGGTTTATTATGATGCCTCTAGGGTTGGTGTGGGGTGTGTGTTGATGCAGCACGGAAAGGTCATAGCATATGCTTCTAGGCAACTCAAGAATTATGAAAATAATTATCCGACGCATGATTTGGAGCTTGCAGCAGTTGTATTTGCTTTGAAAATATGGCGGCATTATCTTTATGGGGTTTATGTAGATGTGTTTTCAGACCACAAGAGTCTCCAGTAATTGTTAAATCAGAAGGAACTGAATTTAAGGCAGCGACAGTGGTTAGAATTGCTCAAGGACTATGATATGAACATTTTGTACCACCCAGGGAAGGGGAACGTGGTGGCCGATGCTCTCAGTCGGAAGTCTATGGGTAGTTTGGCTCATTTGGGGGTGGATCAGAGACCCCTGGCTCGGGAGGTATATCAATTGGCCAATTTGGGAGTTCGCATTTTGGCACCAGACGAGGGGAATGTTATGGTGTATAATGGAGCAGAATCATCACTGGTCGCAGAAATCAAGGAGAAGCAGTTTATGGATCTAGCATTGGCTCAGATAAAGGAAGTAGTTATGAATAACAAGTCTTCGGCCTTTTCGCTCAGCGGCGAGGATGGTGTATTGCGGTGTCAAGGTAGGCTATGTGTCCCGGATGTGGATAAGCTTCGGGAGAGGGTGATGGCGGAGGCTCATATTTATAGGTATTCTGTACACCCAGGTTCTACGAAAATGTATCATGACCTCAAGGAAATTTATTGGTGAACGGTATGAAAAAGGGTGTGGTGAATATTGTATCTAAATGTCCGAATTGTCAGCAAGTGAAGGCTGAGCATCAGCGGCCTGGTGGATTAACTCAGCTTATCGAAATATCGATGTGCAAATGGGAGATGATTAATATGGATTTTGAGGTAGGGTTACCTCACACTCAGCGCAAATTCGACTCAATTTGGGTAATAGTGGATCGACTCACCAAATCAGCTCACTTCTTGCCAGTCAAGTCCACTGATACTGCAGAACAATATGCTAGGTTGTATATCAAGGAGATAATGCTGCTTCATGGCACTCCACTTTCTATTATCTCGGATCGAGGGGCCCAGTTCACAGCTAACTTTTGGAAGAAATTTCAGCAAGGTTTGGGTACTCAGGTGAATCTCAGCACTGCTTTCCATCCGCAGACCGACGGTCAGGCCGAGCTGACTATTCAGACGCTTGAGGATATATTGCGGGCTTGTGTGTAGGATTTCAAAGGTAGTTGGGATGACCACTTACCACTAATAGAATTTTCTTACAATAACAGCTTTCATGCTAGCATTCAGATGGCCCCATTTGAGGCATTATACGGAAGAAGGTGTAGGTCTCCAATTGGGTGGTTTGAAGTGGGTGAAGCAGAATTGCTAGGGCCAGATCTTGTGTACCAAGGCTATGGAGAAAGTTAAGGTCATTCAGGAAAGGATGAAAACTGCTCAGAGTCGCCAGAAATCCTATGCGGATGTTCACCGAAGAGATTTGGAATTTTAAGTTGATGATTGGGTGTTCTTGAAGGTATCTCCTATGAAGGGAGTCATTCGATTCGGAAAGAAAGGGAAGTTGAGTCCTAGGTATGTCGGGCCATATCGGATCGTTCAAAGGATCGGGCAAGTTGCTTATAGACTGGAGTTGCCTCCTAAAATGTCATTAGTGCACCCGGTGTTCCATGTGTCCATGTTGAAGAAAGTGGTTGGAGATCCATCCACCATCGTGTCGGTCGAGACTATCGAGGTTAATGAAGACTTGTCATATGAAGAAGTTCCAGTTGCCATCCTTGATAGGCAAGTCCGTAAACTGAGAAATAAGGAAGTTGCCTTTGTTAAAGTGTTATGGCGAAGTCAACGAGTTGAGGAAGCCACGTGGGTAGCAGAAAAAGAAATGAAAGAGAAATATCCCCATTTGTTTGATCAAGCTTAGAAGAAATTAGGTGACCTTTCTATCTCTGAAACAACTATCATTGTGTCCGAATTGTTTTTCCTAATGCTAGTAAAGTTTCTCTAATTGTGCAAGAGTAGTATGTGTTGTGATCACTTTAGATCACTTGAACCTTCCTTTGATAAATGAAAGATTTATAAAGACTCATGCGTTAAGTAATCAACTAATGGTAAGTGTAGATTGATAATTGTTTGTTTATATGCATGTGGTATGTTGAAACGATTAAATAATGTGGGACTCATTGAAGTGACTAGTTTATGTGCAAAATGTAACAAAGTAATGAGAAAATGTGCAATTGTTGAGGTAAAGAATTGTGTACAAGCTGTAGAAAATGTTGTAAATGTGTATTGGTGCTTGGGGATATGTTTCGGGGGCTCTCTGAGAGGTGGATATGTCCATAATACAAAGGAAACTCTGGCAAA
This sequence comes from Nicotiana glauca, assembly GCA_026770625.1. Lineage (NCBI taxonomy): Eukaryota > Viridiplantae > Streptophyta > Magnoliopsida > Solanales > Solanaceae > Nicotiana > Nicotiana glauca. The sequence goes on from MU788859.1 coordinate 190,760, forward strand.
ATTTTTCTAAAATATGGGAGTTAGTGAAAATTTTTACAATATGCATATCATGTCCTTCAAAACCAACTGATTTTCAAAATCCTCATCCGAGGACGAATGATTTTAAGTGGGGGAGGATGTAAGGCCCCGTAAAATTTTGTGCTTAAAACGTAGTAGCTCATAGTGTCAAGGTCCGAATATTGTGTTAGGAATGTGTAGAATTCTTCGCGGCTCGCAAGCTCGCTACGGTTCGGACCTTTTGTAGCGATCTAAGCTTTAAAAATCAAAAGAATCAATTTTTCCAGAAATTGTCATTTCTGCGGTCAAGAATGCGGTCGCTGATCAGCTATGCGGACCGCATTCCTACCGCAGAGTGTAACAGAAGATTTGTCAAAAATTGAAGTTAAAATGCGGTCAATTCTGCGGCGCATTATGCAACCGCAGAACATGAATGAAGACCGCATTCTTGTCGCAGACCGTGTCAGAACATTTGGTTTTTGAGGAGCAATGCTGCGGTCCATTATGCGGACCGCATGTTTACTCTGCGATCGCAGATATGACCGCAGATTTCACCCCGGGCTTCTATTTTCTAATTTTAAAACCCGACCCCCTTATATAATATAACGCCCTAACCCCTCATTTTTACACCTTCTCTGAACAAAATAAGAGAGAGGGAGGAGAGATTCTTGAGGGAAAAGTTCAACTTCTTCAAAAAGCGTTTCTCGAATTGCTTGGTCCGAAAAATTCTAAAGCTAGTGTCTTCATCTCCATTTCTACAGGTAAAAATCCCTTACCCTTTTTCCCTTGATTTTCAGATTCAAATAGAAAGAGGAATTTTTATGCATTAATTCTTGAAAATGAAAGTCAAAACACTCATGCCTGTTCTTTATACCTAAAGTTTAGTAAAATGGAAATGGGTAGAAGTAAGGGGCAGTGCTCGATAACCCAAATAAGCTTGGATAGAAATTGTGAATTTTAATTCTAAGATATATGTGTAACTTGTGACCTAGATTGACGTTGCTTGATTGTTGGGTAAATTGGAAGTAGAAGATAAAGAAAAAGGGGAATTCGACTCCAGGTATGTATGGCTAACTTTGATCTTTGTAAATCGCCCTGTTTTGGTGTACGAATAAATGGTATGTGATAGATATGTGAATTGTTGTGAAACTCTTGTGATTGGTTTTTTGGGTGTTGATTGGTTTGGTTAAATTTTATGTGGTAAGAGTTGGGAAATGATTGATAAAAAGGGAAATCGTGAATGATGAAATTGGAACAACGGTGGTAATAACACATTGGCTCCTGGTGCGTAATTATTGTAACAACTTGAATTGCTTATGAATTGTGGAATATAGTGGAATTGGTACTATTGGCTATGGAAACACATTTGAATTGTGGAATTCGACGGAAAATAGTATTGATGGTTATGGGAACACTTGTAAATCATTGTTGTTACTCCTTAAGGAAATGTTGTTGTGATCTTTGTAAATTGCTTATTGTCGTTGTTGTGATCTTTGTGAATTGTTCATTATTGTTGTTGTGATTGTTTGTGAATTGAAAATGTACGGTGGGATCGGGTTGCGCGCCGCAACACGAAGTAATAAGGTGCGGGTTGTGGTGATAAGGGTGGCCGAGGTAATAAGGGTGGCCGAGGTAATAAGGGTGGAAAGCGATCGTAATCGCCATTGAAATCGATATGTGTACCAATTGTGAAATCATTGATGAGGCATTGTGAAAGGAGACAGCAGGAGAGTTTGTAATCTATGGGTACTGATTGCCCCTTTGTTTGGCCTGATTGTGCCTTCCATGTGTGTTGGTTGTTGCTTCTATTGTTGTTTTCTGCTTCTATATGGTTTGAGATCTACTTGAAACAAAGTTAGGTGTTGAAAACTTGGTTGGCTTGACTTGTTAACTCTTATGTATTGGTTTGTTGTTTCTATTACCGTGACTTACTTGTTTATGGCTTGAGTTTACTTGGGACAAAGTTTGTTCATACATACCAGTACAATTCCAGTGTACTGACGTCCCTTTTGCCGGGGACGCTACATCGTGTTATGATTGTAGGTGGATCCATAGCAGGTACTTCAGTTCATCGGCAGTAGCACTCCTTCATCTTCCACTGGCCGTTTTTGGTGAGCCACTTTCCTCTCGGGGCACTGCGTGGCTCATGCCACTTCTATTTCGGAGTCTTATTTTGGTTTTGTTTAAGGTATAGCCGGAGCCTTGTTACCGGCGAGTACTGTATTATCCTGTCATATCTTAGAGGCTCTGTAGACAGTAAATATGGGTTATGGACTTATGTAATTATATGTTGGGCATTGTAAGTTGTAAACTTGTTAAGTAATTAAGCATGTTGTGTGTGTTTTGAAAAAGAGTGATTTCAATTATGAAATGGTTAATCTTTTGGTTAATAAGTAATGAAAAATACAGGGGGAACACGTGGGTTAGGAGAGGCACCCAGGTCCGCCTGACTGGGGCTACCCGGTCGGGCGCTGGTCATGTCCCTCGAATTGGGGCGTGACATGAACTATTCTACACGAAATATATAATAACTCTCTCTCTCTCTCTCTCTCTCTCTCTCTTTTCTCTCTAACATACTCTCTGATATTATTGCTCTTATTTATTACTTTCATACTTGTTCTTCATTTATTGTTCATCATTGGCCAAAAAGATCCTCTGTTAATTATATCGGGATGGTTAGACCTTTCCCAACTACCCCAACTACCCCTAATAGCTCGAGCCTGAGCATAGGAATCAACCTCGAGACCCCAAACTGACAAGCTCGAGGCCCTGAATAGCTAACTCATAGGTTCGATTATAACTCAATTTTAGCTCGTATTTAGTCCTTAAACTTCATACAGATAGCATCAACAGCTTAACAACTAGCATAAAAATAGATCACGTATTTTTAGAGTCCCATCAACCAATATAATTGCTATTACCGTTTTCACGGTAAAGAGTTTGGTGCCCACAGTGGGGCTAAAAATAATAGTAATTATTTTCTTGCTGGTTTCGTTACACAACACAAGTTATCTTTCACACTTTTTCTTGTCCATGATCTTCGATTTCAGGTCAAAATGTCTAGCTCAGTAAACAGAGTTTAGAATGACAACCTGGAAAATAATGAAGAAAATGGTGTGGTTGATCCAATTGTTGGTGCCCCACCATATAACCCGGCGAACGCATATAGACCGATTCCAACAGACGTGGGCTCGCGCGATGCACACCATATCGACAAAATTTCACGCACCGACATGAGCATACAACATGGCGACCAACAGGAAGCCCGAAAAAACCCAGCCTGGGAAGAACAGGAAATTAGCCTTCATGTTATTTTGGAAATGTTGCATGTAAAACAGCTGGCTATCGCTTAACTACAAAGCCACCCGAAAACTCCCAGCATCGTAGCACCGGGAACAACTCCCCCGGCCAAAGAAGTACCGGGGAGATCGAGAAATAATAGATATACGTGACCCTGCCATCGTAAAAATGCTCGGGGAGCTCACTAGAATGATCGAGTGGGGTGAGAAAATGATAGCAGCCAACAACAAGAAGGTCGAAACTTACAACTCCAAGGTCAACCAAATCCCGAGCGCACCCCCGGTCCTGAAAGGCGTAGACCTGAAAACGCTCGTGCAGGTGCTGTTCCCAGAGGAAGAAGCTTCGAAACCCATTCCAAAGAAGTTTGGAATGTCGTAACTCCCAAAATACAGCGGTACCTCAGGCAAAAGAGCTTTGACCATGTCAGCTCCAAATCACAAGGCTTCGAGCTACTCAACCTACGAGCCAAACCTTACGAGGTGCTCAAACATCACCGCTAATGATTGGAAATCGAGGTTCTTCCTGAACAGACGACGGGTCAAGGAAAATCATTTCAGAAGTCCTTAATGAAAGGAAAATAAAGCCTAGAGAGCCTCAAGGCCGCACATATGCCAAAGGGCAAAGCATAAGAGCTATTGTCACCAGCTTAATGAGCATCAGGGCCGCGCATATGCCTATGGGAAAAGTGTAAGAGCCATTGTAGCCAGCTTGACGAGCCTTAGGGCTACATAAAACTTGAGGGTTGACTGAGCTCGAGTCGTAGCCCGACTCAGAGACCGGATCCAAGAGAGTTAAAATGTAAGGGCCACCGACCCATGCAAACATAAAACATTTCAGGAATATATGAGCTCGAGACGAAACATGACTTGGAGACTCTACACGAAACAGTTGAGCAAAAGCGTAAGTGCTCAAAATACCTGCTTACACTAAAGGTTGCATCGACCAAACGCGTAAGAGCCCCTGGGGCCACCTAATGAGCCCCAGGGCCATACCACGGATATGATAATTCTAACTGACTCTAAAACCAGTTCTCTTGGTGATAGGCAAAAAAAATAAGGTACAGCAGAACAAAAAAGCCTCAAAAAGTTTTTTCCTTTTCAGGTACAGACACGGAAAAATACATTCCCCATCTATAAACATACTCTAAAAAGGTACTACTTTCTGGATAGAAGAGGTCTACACCCTGGCCCCAAGAGCTACAGCCCATCGGCCTCATCTTTACATTCCTCGGCATCAAACAGAAGTAAACTAGCATCACGCTCGTCCTCCTTCGCTCGTGACATCTCTTCCGAGAGAACAAAACCCCTAAAATTGATTTCTTCGAGAAAATTTCTCCGAGATTTGCAAAGTGAATATTATTTGATGTTCTCCCCTTGGTGAAGGACCTTATTCAACTCGGCTTGATCATCGGCAACATCCTTCAAATAAAGTGCCATCTCCGGATCGGCCCTAGTACTGTTCAAAATTTCTTAGGCCCGAGAATCAACGATCTCAGCCCTAACCTTCAATAGATCGGATTCAAGCTCCGCAATCATATCTGCTTGAACTGAAGCGTTGTGCTTGAGCTTGGACCTGCGCTTGAGCTCCTAGCTCTGAGGCTTGGACCTGCGCTTGAGCTCCTAGCTCGATACAACCACTCCTGATTTAATCGGCCTCGCCCCTAAGATGCTCCAAAGCCTCCGTCTTCTTCTGCAGCTGAGGCAAGTGAAGATGATAACCTTTGAAGTAAAAAATCGAAATGCATGCTCAACTAGGACGGGAGATTACCTGCTCCATCAAATAGCTCTCGTAGTTCAAGCTCCGATACACCTCACATTGCCAATATGCAAACTCAGTTTCCTTCTCTTCGAAAAGGAGCCAAAGGGATCTGACCTCATCCAGATATTTTCGGAGCCTAGCCCCATGACGGAGCATCTCGGACCTACGCCTATCAAAGGCCTTCAAAATGAAAAACCCGGTAAGAAAAGGAAGACGCAAATTCAGAAGGCCTATGAAGAAGATGACCTCAAATTGAAGTTGGAAGACTTCCTTGAAGACTGATCACATATCCATCGATTTAGCCCCCTCGGCCTCCGAGGAATCAACCTTGGGTGAAACACGATCGTTTGAAGGATCCATCTTTCTAGAACTAGTAACCTCGGGCGCGATAGGCCTGAGCAATGTTTTGTCTCAGCGGCCCTACCCCGTTTCGCCTTTACGCAAGTGCCATCTCCTTGCAAGTACGTTTCACGCTTACTATCGACATCCTTTAGCGCGAAAGCCGAAAACCCCTCCTCTCTGTAGGGGCACAACCTCGCCTTCGGAGGCTCTTCGATACCTACAAAAGCAAGATTAGTACATATAAAGGGAAAAATATCTCTCCGAATAAACAATGGACAAGGGAGAAGCATATACACACGCACCATGACATTTTGCTTCGCACATGCCCTGAGATGCAGTTCGCTACCTATGCTCGTAGTAAGTTGAGTGGGTCACCAGCTTTCGGACCCAACCAGGAAGATCAGGAACTTCGCGCGGCACCCATGAAATCGCTGTAGAAAGGAAGGAAACACGATTATGAGATTAGCTTTCAACATGAATAAGTCTGAGAAAGCACAAGATGCTCCACTCACGTATATATTTCCATTCTTCAAGGAATGGCATAAGCTCCACAGGGATAACGTCGGTCGTCCGGACCCGGACGAATCAAGTGGCCCATTCCCGATCTCTGCCTTCATGATCATCAATAACAAAAGGCATGGATGAGTGGCACTGCAAGGTTAGCAAAGCTCGATGGTGAAAAAGGTTGGTATAACCTGACCAGATGGCTAAGCATTAATTCAAGCCGCGCCTCTACGAAAAAACCTCATCATCAACACAATTCGCCAAAACAACGGGTGTACCTGTGCCAAGGTAACCCGATTCTTTGGAAAAAATTCGAGCACAACCTTGTCGAGAGGTTCCAGTGTGAATGGATACATATTTACATTCAGGAACCCATCGGCAGGGTCTGCAATACCTTTGCCGGGGGAAAGCACCTGTAACACTACCTCCTGCTCCCATCTGCAGTCTCTTTTAACCAAATCAAGGTGCTATTCTCTTATCAAAGACTTAGTTTTCATGATAAACTACTGCGGATCCTATGCAATGGGAGTGGAGCTCTCCAATCTCTGACAAGCAGACCTCGATGCAGCTGTCGTAGCCATGGCAAGACTAGAGGCACTAAAGCAGGAACTTGCACAAAAACCCTGTTACTAAGGTAACAAATTTCTCGACACAAAAATGGAAAGAAAAATCTAAAAAGTTGATCTCTCGAGAGGTGGAAGTAACCCCATATATATGCGGGAACAACAACGGTCCACTTGCCCGAGATATGCCTCGGGAAGTCAATGACTTTGAATGCCAGTCCCAAGGTAATACTCAACCACGATGACCTCCATCAATGTAAAGTTAGGTTTCAAGAAACCAACATACACCATCTCCAGTCCCGAGGTGGTAATCGACCTCGAGGAGCTCCGTCAATGTGAAGCTAGGCTCCAGAAAGCCTCCAACACCGTTATGGGGCCCGAGATAGTTGCTGAACTCGAAGGGTCCCCCCTAAGGGGAGGAATAGGAAATTCGAGCTCCGCCCGAAGAGGCTTGGTCTCAGGGCCGAAAAAATCAGGGCAACCCATCATCTAGGACCTATCCACAGCATCTTAGAAGGGTTATTTGCGCCAACATCAAGGCAAATATCTAAGCGTCTGAAGTTAGCTTCGCTCAGACACCGCCCTTAAGAACTTCAAGTCTAAAATTATTATCTCTATGAGACTCGAGGGTCACAACGACGCGAGTATATGGGACCATATCAAGATCGATCCGAGGAAGAATGGTGGGTTCATAACGGAGCTATTTCTATCGAACAAAGCCAAGAAAAATATTCGCGTTCAAGGTAGATATTGATAATCGTTAGTAGGAGCATACATTCAGAATCCCCGCAAATTTAAAAGGAATATGGCCAACACCAAAGGCGGAAATAAAAAAATATCTTTACATTTATAGAAATTTGCTTACAAACAACCCTCTAGGGTCCTTACATATCATTACAAAGGCATACAGAGGGTTCCTACTCAGAGATAAGGAAAGAAAAGTGAATATGCAAAGTGTAAACCTAGTCTATCCTTGAATGTTCATCTCCGATAGTAGTATCCCCGAAGCGTCGCCTCCTCGAGCTTGCGTCCTCAATGGCAATACCTTCGACCACCACCACCTCTAGGTTCCCGGCTCAATCCCTTGGAATAACATATCCGAGGGAAAAGATCAACAAGAGGAAAGAGGGAGGACGCAAAAGAGGCAAAAAAAGAGACATAGCCCGCCGAAGCCAAAGGTTGAAGATCTAGAGGGCCCCGGCCTCGACAGCCGCCTGTGCCAATTCATGTCTTGCAAAAAACCCAAGGAATGAAGTGCCAGACCAGGCATGGGTATGAGAGTGAGCAGTGGTGTAGAATCCAAATACCTTTCGACACCGGAAAAAATTGGCCCCCATATATCATCATCTCAAGTCAGTAACGACATCAATAGCAAGCGTAATAACAACGACAGTAGCGTCAACACAGTATATTTTCGATCGATATGGAGAAGCTCAGGCTAGAGGCCACTACGCAGTTGATAAGAAGGCTTCCACACAGCCTAAGGGTCGTGAACCCCAAACATGGCAGTTAATAATAGAAGAAGATGGTGAAAAGATAATGAAGAAAGACAGATGAGTGAATTGAAAAGTACACTAAGCTGAAGAAATAACATCAAAGTTCTCCCATTTATAGGGAGAAACAACATAGTCTTTGATGTCTTCGAAAGATGGATCGGTAGGCGCAATCAATGCATTTTTGAAAAGTGAATCGATGGCAGTACAACCACTTTGAAAAACAAGAATCGATAGTGCATTGAATGGTGTCGAAAAGACAAGTCCAAGGGATTTCCCGGTTGTCACAAAGGCTCACATCATAGGCTATGTCACTGATATGACATCGGCGCAGGGAACTTAAAGAGTTGGTCATCAAATTCGTTTCATACCACTACGATCTAGGAAACGCGGAGACTATCTATATACGACAAAATCGGAGGGTCCAATTTCCCGTCCTTTAAGAATTTGGGAAGATCGACTCAAAGCCTCGAGGATGCAAAGGTGCGCTCATGTCTTCTTCCTCGGGGCCCTTCGACACCCGGCCTTGGGATGATATTGATCTGGGCTAAAGCAAATGTAGAAGTTCCCAAGACGTGGCTAAGTCTGACAAAGCATAGCCAAGCTATTCTGATCCCTACTTGTGACGTCATTTCAGCCATCCCATCTCCACACCTTTATACCTAATATGTGCCTTACCATATAAACTTCTCTCCTTCTATATAACGGGAATTCTGATTATTTTGTAGAGGACCGATGTTTCTCCAAAGGCTCTGCATGAAATAAATTATAAATCTCCTTCTTTCTCGCTAAGATACTCCATTGGCGTTGTTCTATCTTATTATTTTCATACTTGTTCCATATTTATTGCTTATCAATGGCTATAAAGAGCCTCCTTTAATATTATTGCACTTGTTATCCCATCCATGATTTCCCCTGAAAGCTCAATCCAGATCTCAAGACCTGACCTCGGGGCCCCAAATCGACAAGCTCGAGGCCCGGAACAACTATCTCTTGGTTCGATTACTGATTAGTTTTAGCTTGCGTTTCACCTTCAAACTAAACACACATAACATCAATTGCTATACAACTTGCATAAAAATAGATCACGTATTCTTAGAGTCCCATCAACAAATTTAATTGTTATTACCATTTTCTCGGTAAACGGGGGGCCTGGTTGATTTATGCCACGAGGTGGCTTGTTATAACGCTTGGACTGTAGGAGCCCCTCTGGATACTTCACACCCCTAGTGAGCGGGGGTACCCTGAGAGAGTGATAAGAGATATGCCCGAGTGGCTGTATACAAGTGACTATGAGGTTGGACTTAGGGGCAGATTCTCAGTGATGTTAATGCCCAAGCGACAGTTTATGATTCATGTTGCCCGAAGGGCTGTATACGAGCAATATTTTTCCCGAGGGACTATTTCACAATTTCATCACTTCTACTTTCTTTTGTATCGAGCCTCTCTTGAAACTATTGAAAAATATCTTCAAACAATTTTTACCAAATACTAGATTTTTAAACAAGATTATTTAACTCAAAAACAGATTTGAAAACATTTTGTACTTAAAAAGATATAATGATATGGACGTTAAGTGATTCCTATTGCTCAATCTTTATTTACCTTTATTACTTAGTGCAGATCCAAGGGTTGTTGGACATGTTAAAGAGCGTTGATTTAATTCATTGTAGAACTGTTGGGGTTAGCAAGGTAGCTTGTATACGTTGAAGTTGGAGGGTCCAATTCCTCACCATCGAAGCACCTCAGAGGATAATCTCGAAGCCTCAAGGCTCCAAGGTTATGGTCGAGTTTATTCCCTCGAGGTTCGTCGACGCCCAACCTTGGAACAATGATGACCACGACTATGATGGAAATGAGGAGTTCCCAAGGCACATAGCTAGGACTAACAGAGCCTAGTGGATTACCCTAACCCTGAATCATGGTGTCACATCTAGCTGTCCCGTCTCTGCTACTTTTCCATTAATGAATTTTTTAATATATCGGGATTCCCCTCTTTCATAAAGGGGATCCCTATTATTTTGTAAAGCATGTTGCTCCAGTTGCTCTACATGACATATACAAGAACATTCTTTCTGCTCTTTAACACATTCTCTAAATAGTATTGCCATTTTATCATCTTCTTCATTGTTCGTCATTCTTTGCTTATCATTGGCCATAAAGAGCCTCCGTTGATTTTATTATAACTGTTAGTCGTACTTCGACAACCTTCGATAGCTCGCGGCCAAGCTTTGGTATCGATCTCGAGGCCCCCGAATCGACAAGCTCGAGGCCCCAATTTTTAGGCTCTCGGTTTGGTTATCACCTTATCTCTAACTCTTATCTCGTTTCTAAGACTTACACATGTAGCATCAACTGCTTAACAACTACCATAAATGATCACGTAGTTTTAGACTTCCATAATCAAGTTTAATTGTTATTACCATTTTCATGGTAAATAGTTTGGCGCAAACCATAGAGCTAAAAATAATAGTGATCATTTTCTTGTTTGTTCCATTACACAACACAAGTTATCTTTCACGTTTTTACTTGTCCAATGATTTGTGATTTTAGGTCAAAATGTCTGATTCAGTAAACAACGATCTTGAGAACCCTAGAGAGAATGGTGTGGTTTTTCTAGGTGTTGGTGAGCTACCACGAAACCTTGAGAATGCACCAGGACCTATTCCGGTGGACGAAGTCGTGTGTGACGGTCGACACATCGAAATAAGGTCCCACACTAACAGGAGCATACACTAAGGCGACCAACAAGAAGCTTAGAAAACCCCAACTAGGGAAGAATGAGAGGTTAGCATTTATCTTGTTTTTGAAACGTAGTAGGCACAATAGCTGTCTATTACTCAGCTGCAAAGTCACCAGAAAACTCCTAGCACAGTAGCACCGGGGACGGTTCCCCTAGCCTAACAGGTACAGAAGAGGTCGAGAAATAACGGGTCGATAACCGATCCTGCCATCATAAATATGCTCGAGGACCTCACCAGAAGGATCAAATCGGCCAAAGAAATGATAGAAGCCAATGATAAGAAGGTCGAGACTTACAACTTAACGGTCGACCAAATTCTAAGAGCACCCCCGATCTTGAAAGGTGTCTTGCCGCTACCTCGGGAGGCGCGACCGACGCTCAATCGAGTGAACCCAACTGAGCAAGCCTTATCAAACACTCTCTACCCAATCAATATCATTAAGGAATCTGGCTTTCGTTTAATCAGACAATAGGATGGGCTGTACATTCAACATTGACAGTTCATTTCATATCACTACCTTAAACCATAGTTAGGTTCCAAGATTTCCAGAAAGTTACAATTTAGAGAAACAAGAGTTCTGAATCACAACATTGTTTATAAACCCATACAACACCCATACGTAACCCATATGAAAGTATACAGAGCCTCTATGGATACAAAAGACAAATTATGACAATGCTGGCAACAAAGCCCCGACTATACCTCAAAAGTGGAAGTCTACAACAAAGATGCACAATATAACCCCTTAAGGAAAATGGGAGATCAACAAGGCTTCGAAAGGAGGACACTCCGCTACACGCGATCGGCACTGTTCGCTATGGAGCCACCTACATTCATTTAAAAATGTAGTGCCCCCGGCAAAAAGGACGTCAGTACCATGGAATAGTACTAGTATTATAACTAAACACCATCTAGTTAGAAAGAACTTTCATATAAGAATAAGGAAATCACAAGTATACCTCAAACACTCTAAATGATCACAACATTATCAAATAAAGGAATCATACAATTTTCATATCGTGTTTCCGTAGCTTTTAGTTTGGGGCATTTCATACTGTTCATCATTTTTCACAATACCACCGCTATCTTAAACAGAGTCTGATATCGGCCTGATCAGCTAGGTTGCCTCATTTGAGACATACACTTCAATCACCCACACAATACTACCATGTGTGCAGCATGGCATCCGATCTCGGCCTGATCGGCTAGGCCAACTTACCAAGGCATTTCCCTTTTCAATCAATCATCTCATTTCAGTCTTTGTTTCACATATATCATTTCATAGTCACTTGTGGCCACAACTATCACATCATATATTTGGCACTAGGCCACATCTCACATCATTCCCAATTTCAATGTTAGATTTGTAATTTTGGATAATATGCACACACAAGAGCAAATAAAATTGTAAGCATAGACGAGACTTCACATAGATGGCACAATATATGCAGCTTCAATCTCAATTTAAGGTCTAACCATTTCAATACATGATACATAATCCTTGCACCTTTTAAAGTTATCAAGAATAACACATTGATCATATTGAGTCACATCTTTCATGCATATAAGGTTGCCACCCTAAATTTGTGTGAAACAACAATCAATACAAAAATTTAACATGTTACCATATTTACACAAACACCAACGGAGCTCAATTACTAAAAGATGGGGTTTTACACATACATACCTCAATAAAGCTTTACTTAATCCTATGATATTTCAGAATGTTCACCCTTCAATCTATTTAAGCAATACACCACAATTGAACCCATAATCAGGAAAAGATAATAATCCTAGCCTGCTTGAGCAGTTTATCAAGCATTGAGTGTTCATTAAGGTCTTATGGTCCTTTGATTACAATACCCCTTTCCCCATGCCTCTCTATTTATAATTTCCACATATCTTCTAAGAACGCATGTGCGCAATGTAGTCACCCTTATCCCCATGAATTACTTCAGTAATGACCGTTTATAACTATGTTTAATATTAAGAGATGAGGTGATGAAGTCTTACCTTCTGGGATGAAGGTTTAGATGCCTCACTTGATTATCTCCAATGTTTTAACAAGGATTTGTGGAGCAATTTTTTATTAAAAGTACTTCCCCTCTATTAGGCCCTCTTTCTCACTCTAAAAGCACCAGGAAATAGGCCTAAAATGAGCTATTGCACAAGATATAACGACAAGGGGTCGGGTTTAAAATTTAGAAATCTGGAGCCCCAACTAAGATTTGTGGTCGCATATACGATCGCAAAGGTGAGATGCGGCATGCATAATGAACCGCAAAAATTCTCCCAAAAACCTGAACAATGTGACTGGGTATGCGATAAGAATGCGGTCCGTATACCTACTTTGCGGTCGCATAATATACCGAAGAACTGCTCTTTCCAAAAATTCCAAAGGCATTATACGATGACTATGCGGCCCACATACCGACTATGTGATTGCATAATTGGCCGCATAGTTGACATTAAAGTTAACAATCACACTGCTTGACTCTGCGGTGACTATGTGCTCCGCATAGCTATTATGCGACCGCATACTGGACCGCAGGATTGCACTTTTCTGGAAAACATTATTCCTTGACTTTTTAATGCATAGATCAGCCAAAGAGTACAAATTTCTATCACATATTCCTAATTTGGCACTACGAGCTTTCGGGTTTTGAGTAGAAGTTTTCACGGGGCCTTACAAAAGGTATGGACTCAAAGATTTTCGTGCAGAAGTCATTCCCATAGGAAGCAGCACCGAAACCCATTCCAATGAAGTTCAAAATACCGGACCTCCCAAAATACAACGATACCTCGAACCCCAAATGAGCACGTTACCGCTTACACCTGTGCAGTAAAGGGAAACGATATGAGGGACGATGAGATCGAGTCCATCCTGCTGAAAAAGTTTTGAGAAACACATTCTAAAGGGGCAATGAGTGGTATCATAAATTTTCCCCAAACTCCATAGACTCATTTGCCATTGTCACGCCCCAAAATCCGAGGAGCGCGACCGGCGCTCAACCGAGTAAACCCGACCGAGCAAGCCTAATAGGTCTCATTCTACCCAAACTAACTCATGAATAAATAGGAGATGGACTCCGTTAATCCAATTCTATAAACACATCATTAACGATTTCCATTTCATTTTCATTAGCAACTTCGCTCGACATATTAAAGGTATTACAAGTTTTATATATCATTGCCAACCGTCGATATTTCTATTTTAAATTCCCATGCCCTACACCACCCACAACCTGTCTACGGAGCCTCTAAATACAATTGGAGGATAATATGGAAATGCTGGCAACAAGGCTCCGGCTATACCTTACACGAATACAAAAATAAACCCCGGAGGAAAGGCGTCATGAGCCAAAAGGGGCTCACCCATACAACTGATGGAAAGTGGAGGAGGTGCTAGTATCGGTGGACTAGAGTACCTTTTATAGAACCACATACAATCATAACACGAATGTAGCGCCCCCGGCAAAATGGACGACAATACATTTGAATTGTACTGGTATGTATGAACAAACGTCATCCCAAGTAAGATCAACCAATACTCAAATACCGAACAGTAATAGAATCAACAATTAATGCACATGAAAGGAACAACCAAAGCCAAACAAGTTTCACAATCTCTCCTTTTCCCTTTTCAACATTTTCACATCAATGATTTCACAATTTTCTGGAACAACCAAAGCCAAACAAGTTTCACAATCTCTCCTTTCCCCTTTTCAACATTTTCACATAAATGATTTCACAATTTTCTCATATTTTCATTTTAATAGTGATTCCAATCACTTTCCACCCATATTACCTCGGCCACCCTTATCACCACAAACCATACCTTATTACTTTTTGTTGTGGCGCACAACCCGATCCCACCGAACAATCACAATTCACAGACAACACAACAACAACAACAATTCACAAAGAACAACAACAACAATTCTCAAAGAACAACCACAACAATTCACAAGAATTTCCGTAGCCATCAATACCATTTGCATCATATTAGACAACTCATATGCATTTTATGTTACAATGATAATTGCCCACGACAAGCCATATATGTTATTACCACAGTTTTTTCAATTGCATCAATTACGATATCTTTCCATCATTTGTTACACAGCTCTTACCACACAAACACATTCACACACCTACATTTGGTTTGTTTCCATTTACTTGCACCATCATATCGGAAGACTTAACCAACAACGTTCAAGGCACATTAATCACAATAATTCACAAATAGTTCCCATAAGTAAACACATACTTCCATGTCAACATCCTCAAGCTTTTACAACTTTGCACATAACAAAATAGGCACATCAAATCACATCTCACAATCACATATAACTTGGTGGTAGGGAAATCAGCTAAGGCAATAAATTCACATATTTTCATACAAGGTACACATACCGTATGCTCGTCACAACAAGGAGATTCTATAAGAGTTAAGGTTAACCATACATACCTCGTTTAAGCTTTCCTTAAGTTACTACGACATTTCGGAAACTCTAGCAATCCCAATCTACTTGAGACATAACAAAATAGAACACAAATTAGGAAGGTATTCATGGTTTCAACTTATTTGAGCATTTTATCGAATACTAGTTGAGCATCTTGATTTTTAATCTCTTTTACAATACTTCCTTCATTCCCCAACCCCATCTTTATTTATTAATATACATCAATCTTCCCATAAGCCTAATTTGTACATGCATGAATACATAATACTATTACCCCAAGAATCATACCTCAATAACCCATCTCACAATCTTTACAATACGAACACAACCTAGGTTAGGCACCTATGGCTTCCAATCACTATCCCATGAGTTACACTACTTAATCCATACTCATATTTCCATAATAACTCCACATATGTAAGTCTAAGGTGTAGGATTTACCTTTTTAGAAGAAATCTTGCAAAACCCTTCTTTGGATTCTTGAAGGAATTTCTTGAAACATCTAAGTGTTTAAGTGAAGATTTCATCAATATTAGTGTATAAATGATGGAATTTCACACCAAGATCATAAGGATTACTTACCTTGAAGATGGGAGGGGTTGGAGGTCTTGGTTGGATGAAGACATCTTGCCAAATTCGAACTTGAATGACAAAAATAAAGAAAAAGTGATACATTTCACAGGTTCCCCCGCGGTCCGCGGCGTTCCTCCGCGGTCCACCCCGCGGTTCCAGGTAGGAAGCCCCGCTGTCCTCCCCGCGGCCGCGTGCCTGGGCGCGCTAGTGACGCATGTCTGGTAAAATGGTCATAACTTTTTGTATACACCTCCAAATGACGAACGGTTTATTGCGTTGGAAACTAGAGTCAAAGTGCATTTATTTGATAGGTTTCTAATCACACAACTCCTTATATAACTAGATATACGATCATTCAAAGTGAGGTCTTGTGCGCACTCTTTTACAACTTTCGTCTAATATGGAATTTTCCAACTTGGCTTAGACTTAGGCCTTTTCTTAGACCCCAATTAACTTATAACAAGACTTATAAAATTATTGCCACATCTAATTGGTATATATTATATCATTAATCCGCATTTCCACACAAAATGAAATAATTAGCCTACCTTGGCACCTTGAAATCTTAAATTACTTGGCAAAAATTTTCTGGGGCTTTACATTCTCCCCAACTTAGGATCATTCGTCCTCGAATGAGGATCAAAGTTCATTCACTAGCCATCCTTATGTAACTTCGGCTTGTTTACATCAAGAAATATATCAACAGCCCCAAATTTGTCTAACTCCTCTAATTTTTGAAAATTTCTCCAGAGTTTCCTTTGTAATATGGACATATCCACCTGTCAGAGAGCCCCCAAAACATACTTACCATAACCATTACACAATTCCTATCATGTCTACAAATGGTATAAAATTCATCACCTCAACAATTGCACATACTCAATCACTTGCTACCTTTTGCACATAAATTAGTCACTTCAATGTGTCCCATATAATTTAACCACTTCATCATACTGCATGCATTTCAATTGATCATCACCAATCTATACTACCATTAGTCATTTACCTACCACATAAGTTTCACAAATTTTATTTTAATTTTATTTAGTTCAAGGGTTGCACATTACCCAAATAGCATCAATATTTGAAATTTGGCACACATTAGGAAGTTACAACAATAAGTCAATATGGGGAAACATGGGTGCCTTTGTACCAATCCGAACACTACCGCAAATTGCTTAAAGACAACAGTTCGCACGATCACTACTAGACTTTTTCGAACAGATGGGGATATTTCTCTTTCATTTCTTTTTCCTCTTACTACGTGGCTTCCTCGACTTGTTGACTTCGCCACAATACATTCTCGAAAACAATCCCAACCTTTAGGTTTTCATAGCAAGGATAACAACTAGATACCTCGCATAAGCTAACTATCCATTAACTTCACGCTCAAATATCCACCGGGACGATACACAAAAAGACTCCAACTACCTTCTTAGACATAAAGATATGGAAACACATAATGCATGGGGAACAACTATGGGGAACCATCCTATTTCTAGTTCAGCCTAACGTGACATACACTTATGCAACCTTCATGATCAGCTCATATAATATCTTTAGGGGAAATTACAGAGAATAACCCCCTTCAACTTTTTAAACTCTAAATCTCTACACGAATGACCATGCTAAGTTTTTGATGACCTTCCATAATTTCCAAGAGATGTGCTATCGTAAACTGATGGTAAAATTACCTATCGGATATATGGGATTATACGTGGATACTTCCTCCTTGATATGTTTGAACCTTTAATACCCAATAGATCTAATATAGTAAGGAGCAACAAAATTCAAGATTGGACTAAAATTATTCAGGGATCCATTTTGGCACTGGGCGGAGTATTTTATGAGGTTACATGCTAAGAGACACGAAGATTACTATTAATGATACTGATATGGTTAATCATTGTGATGACATCAACTATTACATAATTAAAGCATAGGGGTAACTCGTACATTGTCAATAGGAACCATAAATAAGGAACATTCAAGTACGTGACCCACTCATTTTCTAGAGTGTAGGGAAAATCCGTTTATCAAGAATAAGAATACTCTGGCACCTTGAATGTGATATGGGTTTAAAAATACATGCAGTTGGATTAAACTCTTAACATTACTTGACACACGAAATCTATGCCACAAGCCCGTGAGGATGAAAAGAAGTTGAACACTTATGAAATTATTATACTTGAAACAGTTTAACCCTTTCTGACAATTGATCCTATATGAGAGAAGTGAAGATACAATAACTTGTCTTCCAAATCAACATGCTCGTGGTATGTGCAAGAAAAAAAATATATAATCCGAAGTCATCTAATCTCAACCTTTCACGAGTGAAACCCCATAGCTAGGACATATTGATATTAGGACGAAATCATGAATTGGTTAGATGGTTCTAATAGTTAACACGATGCTCCGGGGAGAAGGGAAATAACACTCCTATCCATCCAAGGAGGTGAGATACCAAGGGTAGAAAAACTCCTCGCACATGACAACGACATAGTTAATGATTCTAGAAGTTGAGGGTGTAAAGACAACCAAACTCAATGAGACAGTGCACAATAATCATAGAAGGTTTGCAGATGTTCATGATAAGCTCTCCATAGGTTTTGACTTGAAAAAAGGAAGTGTCACGGTGACACATAGAAGGGCATGTTCTTTCATGATTGTCGTACAAGTGTTGGGAACTAGCACAATGAATTTACTAAATAAGGAATACAATTAACACATTGTGGAGACATAAAGAGATGTTATAAGCTGGACATACTTCTACTATATTAACTCCCCACTGCAATATGGGACCATGCCACGAGCAACCACAATACTAGGACAAAGTGAGCTACTTACTGCGAGATGTCCCAAGTGGACACAAAAGTCATGGTGACACAAGATATTCTGTGATGGGGATGTGAGGATCTCAATTTTTCAGAGAGACTTTATGCACACGGCGACCATTTTGAGTGATATGCACTCATATGATAGGCACCGAGAGATGCCTGTATGTTACTAGACAGTGAGAAGGTTTCATGATGATACTCGCAAGAGAGTAGAGTGACTGTTCAAACCATAGAAGCCATATACATCGGTGAGAACAAAGGAGTGACTCGAGAAGGATCGCAACACTGGGATGCTTTACATGGAACTTGACACCACATAGGTAAACTTTATGACGGTGCATGTATAAGCACAAGTGAGCAAATGTTGTCCATTTAAATAAAACATTTATGTAAGAAATTCATCGGGAATATTCCCTTGTTGAGGATTTAGGAAAAGCAAGTGGGAAGTATCAATAGTGCTATAACTCAATTCAGGAACATAATTATAGAGCTTAATTCCATAGGAAGGTACGTAAGAGAACTTTGATCGAGAGACTTTGTGAATAATACGTCTAATTCAAAGAGAATGCGCATGAAATGTTTTGTAATTTAGATTCTTTTCAAGAACATATCTATGCAAGGGCAAGGAAATCATAAGGGTTTAACAAAAGCGTTAAACAATCGCCACATTACCAAATAAAAAGGATTACGCCATTTTCACGTATATTAGTCCATCGGCACTTGGGGCCACAATTATCTCATCATACTTGGCACTAGGCTGCATTTCATAACACAATATCTTCTTTCCCGCATTTCACATCATTTCCGCATATTTCACATCAATATCATAATCTGTTTCATCCCTCATGTCATAAGCATCACCAGGTACAATTATAATTCGAGTTCTCGACACATTGGTCATACATTATTTCTCAAAGTCATTTGACTTATTTCGACATCTATATACACAGAGGATTTCACATTTTTCCCATAATATATGCATCTCCAATTTCAATTTAAGGTCTTAGCATTTGAATACATGATTCATATTCCTTGCACCGTTTTTAAGTTGTCAATAATAGCACATTGATCATATTGTAATGCATCTTTCACAACATCGGGTCACAACACCAATTCATGTAAAGTATCACTAACAACGAGAATCCAACATTCAGTTTTACCACATTTACACAATCACTTACTTCGCTTCCAAACATCTTTATACATTACCAAGAACCAGACACAATCAATCAAATACCTTTGGTACACGTAAGAACATTTTGGAGGAATTAATGATAACGAGTTTTTCTCACACAATTTGACATCAAATCTCAATTTAAACTTGACATGAAGTCTAGGCATTTTAGCACATAGTTCACATTCTTCATATATCCTCATTTACCAAGAATAACATATTAAACACATGAAGAAGTACCTAACACATCCATTTTCACAACAATAATTCGCTTAACGTAACAAAACGAGAACTGCATCAATCATATTTGAACTTATAACATTTACGCGGGCACCATGGAAGCTCAATTTCTAAAATATAGGGTTTTAGCCATAGATATTGATGATATACTACATGATCTGGTGGTGCGGTGACATTAGTAGGAACAAGAATACTCCCCTTAACAACAAATTCTACCAATCCCTCCATGGCTCAACACATTCTTCTAACAAGTCCTTGGGTGATCCACTCTGACTCAATGGTGGGATCAATCCCTCCTTACATGCTTCAAATTTGCGGAGTACGGTATCAAAATTACCGATCTTAAGAATAAGACTTAGAGAGGAAGTCAGCTCCCTATCTTGAGCTATATTGCACGATCTGGAGTATCAAAGAAGGGTGAAATTCCTAAATGTCTGAATAGCCTCCAACTTATGTGGTCGACAACACACCGATAAAGACGACTCTACTAGATACGGCTCCGAGACATCCTAGGACTCTTTAAAACCTTCGGCTCTGATACCAAGTTTGTCATGCCCAAAATTCGAGGAGCGCGATCGGGGCTCAACCGAGTAAACCCGATCGAGCAAGCCTGATAGGTCTCATTCTACCCAAACTAACTCATGAATAAATAGAAGATGGACTCCGTTAATCCAATTCTATAAACACATCATTAACGATTTCCATTTCATTTTCATTAGCAACTTCACTCGCCATATTAAAGGTATTACAAGTTTTATACATCATTGCCAACCATCGATATTTTTATTTTAAATTCCCATGCCCGACACCGCCCATAACCTGTCTACGGAGCCTCTAAATACAATTGAAGGATAATATGGAAATGTCGGCAACAAGGCTCTGGATATACCTTACACGAATACCAAAATAAACTCCGGAGGAATGGCGGCATGAGCCACGCAGGGCCCCGAGAGGAAAGGGGCTCACCAATACAGCTGATGGAAAGTGGAGGAGGTGCTACTGTCGGTGGACTGGAGTACCTGCTATAGAACCACCTACAATCATAACACGAATGTAGCGCCCCCGGCAAAAGGGACGTCAATATATTTGAATTGTACTGGTATGTATGAACAAACTTCATCCCAAGTAAGATCAACCAATACACAAATACCGAACAATAATAGAATCAACAATTAATGCACATGAAAGGAACCACCAAAGCCAAACAAGTTTCATAATCTCTCCTTTTCTCTTTTCAACATTTTCACATCAATGATTTCACAATTTTCTGGAACAACCAAAGCCAAACAAGTTTCACAATCTCTCATTTTCCCTTTTGCAACATTTTCACATAAATGATTTCACAATTTTCTCATATTTTCATTTTAATAGTGATTTCGATCACTTTTCACCCTTATTACCTCGGCCACCCTTATCACCACAACCCACACCTTATTACTTCGTTTTGCGGCGCGCCACCCGATCCCACCGAACAATCACAATTCACAAACAACACAACAACAACAACAATTCACAAAGAACAACAACAACAATTCTCAAAGAACAACCACAACAATTCACAAGAATTTCCGTAGCCTTCAATACCATTTCCATCATATTAGACAACTCATATGCATTTTATGTTTCAACGATAATTGCCCACGACAAGCCATATATGTTATTACTACAGTTGTTCCAATTGCATCAATTACGACTTCTTTCCATCATTTGTTTCCATTTACTTGCACCATCATATCGGAAGACTTAACCAACAACGTTCAAGGCACATTAATCACAATAATTCACAAATAGTTCACATAAGTAAACAAATACTTCCATGTCGACATCCTCAAGCTTTTACAACTTTGCACATAACAAAATAGGCACATCAAATCACATCTTACAATCACATATAACTTGGTGGTAGGGAAATCAACTAAGGCAATAAATTCACATATTTTCATACAAGGTACACATACCGTATGCTCGTCACAACAAAGGGATTCTACAAGAGTTAAGGTTAGCCATATATAACTCGTTTAAGCATTCCTTAAATTACTACGACATTTCGGAAATTCTAGCAATCCCAATCTACTTGAGACATAACAAAATAGAACACAAATTAGGAAGGTATTCATGGTTTCAACTCATTTGAGCATTTTATCGAACACTAGTTTAGCATCTTGATTTTTAATCTCTTTTACAAGACTTCCTTCATTCCCTAACCCCATTTTTATTTATTAATATACATCAATCTTCCCACAAGCCTAATTTGTACATGCATGAATACATAATACTATTACCCCAAGAATCATACCTAAATAACCCATGTCACAATCTTTACAATACCAACACAACCTAGGTTAGGCACCTCTGGCTTCCAATCACTATCCCATGAGTTACACTACTTAATCCATACTCATATTTCCATAATAACTCCATATATGTAAGTCTAAGGTGTAGGATTTACCTTTTTAGAAGAAATCTTGCAAAACCCTTCTTTGGGTTCTTGAAGGAATTTCTTGAAAAATCTAAGTGTTTAAGTGAATATTTCATCAATATTAGTGTATAAATGATGAAATTTCACACCAAGATCATAAGGATTACTTACCTTGAAGATGGGAGGGGTTGGAGGTCTTGGTAGGATGAAGAAATCTTGCCAAATTCGAACTTGAATGACAAAAATGAAGGAAAAGTGATACCCCCTTCTGTTTTTACACTGTACAAGGGTATTTTAGACATTTCACAGGTTCCCCCGCGGTCCGCGGCAGTTCTACATGGTCCACCCCGTGGTTCCAGGCATGAAGCCCCGCTGTTCACCCCGCGGCCGCGCGCCTGGGCGCGCTGGTGACGCATGTCCGGTAAAATGGTCATAACTTTCTGTATACACCTCCAAATGACGAACGGTTTGCTGCGTTGGAAACTACACTCAAAGGAATTTAATTTGACAGGTTTCTAATCACACAACTCCTTATATAACTGGAGATATGATTATTCAAAGTGAGGTCTTGTGCGCACTCTCTTACAACTTTCGTCTAATATGGAATTTTCCAACTTGGCTTAGACTTAGGCCTCTTCTTAGACCCCAATTAACTTATAACAAGACTTATACACTTATTACCACATCTAATTGGTATCCATTATATCATTAATCCGTGTTTCCACACAAAATGAAATGATTAGCCTACCTTGGCACCTTGAAATCTTAAATTACTTAGCAAAAGTTTTCTGGGGCTTTACAGCCATGGTCGCAGACTCCTTGATAAAGACGCATGTCGGGTCCATCAAGGTGGCCACGAGGAAATCTGACATTTTAAAAATCAAGTAAAGGGAGAACGAGATACTGCGATAATTTATATCTCGCTTTCAAATGGAACGAATGGAACTACCACTGGTCTCAGACGTCTGGGTAGTGCTAGCCTTTACTCGAGAATCTGGTCGAATATCCCGCTGTGACCTGGCAAATTAGCGAAAACCAAACAAATAAAGATATCAGCCATACATCAAATATTGGAGAAATGCCCCAAGGCATACCCCATCTCGAAACGATTAAAGGATAGACTGAGGACAGAATCCTCGGGGACCCATCAATAGAATCGGGTTTGATAGGAGCGCAGGACTAGCACAGGTACCTCGCTTGTTGGAATACAACTTCATCATCGATATATCAGACATTGTCTTCACCATCAGCAAAATTAGAGATGCCAAGTTGCCCGAGCCTATGCAATTGGATCCTTCGGAAAGGATTCATAACTTAATGAGTGAATTTCACAACAAACATGGCCACAAGACCGAGAATTGCAAACAACACAGAGAAGAAGTAGCCAGGTTACTCAACAAAGGTCATCTCCGAGAATTCCTAACCGATCGAGCCAAAAATAATTTCCAAGAAAAAGAGGCGGCCAAGAGAGGAAAAAAAATGAGCCACAACATGTCATACGCATGATCTTGGGAGGCATCGATTCTCCACAGGAACCCGTGATGAGAAGGATGAAAATATCCATCACAAGAGAAAAGCGAACCCGGGGGTACACACTCGAAGATGCCCTCACATTCAGCGAAGAGGACACCGAGACTTTGTCTCAACCTAAAAATGACGCACTGCTAATCTATTTCATCGTAAATGCATTTCAAATAAAATAATGGAGATGCTCGGACTGCATAACCTAATCGTGCCCACCACTCGATTCCTCAACAGATTAAACATGGCGAGTGAAACAACGAAAGAAGAAATTGTAAGGCCTCAGAAAATTTTGCTAAGTAATTTAAGATTTTGTTGTGCCAAGGTAGGCTAATTATTTTTTTTGTGTGAAAATGAGGATTCATGATATAATTGATAATTTGATATATTAATAAGCGTATAAGTCATATTATAAGTGATTTGGGGTCTAAGGAGAGGCCTAAGTCTAAGCCAAGTTGGAAAATTTCATAATAGACTAAAATTATAAATGAGTACGCACAAGGCCTCACTTTGGTCAAGCATATCTACACTTATATAAGGTTTTGTGTAATGCACCACCTATCAAATTAAATCTATTTGACTATAGTTTCCAATACGTCAAACCGTTTGTTATTTGTAGGTGTATACAGAAAGTTATGACACTTTTACCGGACCTGTGTCAGACGTGCGTCCACGGCGCGGCCACGGGAAAACTGAAAGTTTCTGCCTCCCAGCACGGTACGAGCATGACCACTGCATCTCGGGCGCAGTTTGACCGTGGTGACGCGCCTAGCAACCCTTTGAATACCCCAAGACCGGGTATGAAGAGTCTTTAAGTCATTTTTTTGAGCTAGGGCTTGCTCTATCAAGGGGAATCCGTCCCATACTTCCATCATATGATTCAAGGTAATGTTTTTGGAGTATTTTGAGTTGAATCCTACAGCTAAACACTTATATTAACTATGATTGATCTTGAAAATCCATAGATTCCCATTCAAATCCCTAAATTGATCAAGAACAATACAAGTGGGGATTGTCAAGATTTCTTACTACAAGAGGTATGTCTATCATCTCTAACTACTCTATGATGAATATTTATGTATGATATATACGTTAGAACTCATGGGATGGTGATTGGAAGCCATAGGTGCCTAACCTAGGTTGTGTTGGAGTTGTAGAGATTGTGAGATGGGTAATTGGGGTATGATTCTTGGTTGTAATAGTATTATGTATACATGCATGTACAAATTAGGTTTGTGGGAAGATTGTTGAACAGAAATAAGTAAAGATTGGGTTGGGGAATAAAGGAAATCTTCTAAATATGATTTGAAATCAAGATGCTCAAGTAGTATTTGATAAAATGCTCATATGAGCTGAAACCATGAATACCTTCCTAATTTGTGTTCAATTTTGTTATATCTTGAAGTAGATTGGGATTGCTAGAATTTTTGGAACGTCGTAGTAACTTAAGGAAAACTTAAACAAGGTATGTATGGCTTAAACCCCCTCTTTTTAGAAATTGAGCTCCCATGGTGTCCCCTCATATGTTGTAAGTCCAAAATTTGATTTATATAGTATTTGTTATTTCAAAAGATTTGGTACTGCAAGAATATATGTGAATGGTGTGTCTCAATGTGTTCAATGTGATATTCTTAGTAAATTGGGGATACGTGAAGAATGTGAAGTATATGTTGGATTGACTAGATTTCAAGTCAAGATTATTATGCCGAATAATGAGAATTCCTCTCAATGCTCATAATAACTTCAATTGCTCTTGTGTACGCCCATTATCTTAAATTGCAAGTTTGATGTTGAAAATGAAATTGTGATTGAGGTAACGTCTTGGTAAGATGGCTTAGTCGATTAGTCTGTGATCGGACGCCATGTTATACACACACGGGGATAATGTATTGATAATTGAAATTTAAAAGTGAGAATGGAATAAGGGTAAAGTCTTAAAAGACGGCTTAGTCTTTCGGGCTGTGATCGGACGCCATGTTATACACACATGGTGGTAATGTACTGATAATGGAAACTGAAAAGTGAGAATGAAATAAAGGTAACGTCTTGGAAGATTTCTTAGCCGATCGGGCCATAATCGAACTCGCTCAAGGAAGCTGTGGTATTGTGAATGGTGATGAATAGTATTAAATGCCCCAAACTAAAGCTATGGAAATTATGTGAAAGCTATGTGATTCCTTTTATTTGATGATGTAGTGATTGTGTAAAGCTTTAGTTGAATACTTATTATTTATTTGTTGATTGTGTAAAGCTTTAGTTGAATACTTATTATTTATTTGTTCTTTTATAATAGTTCTTTCTATTGAGATGGTATTTAGTTATACATGCTAGTGCTATTCGACGGAACTAACGTCCTTTTTATCGGGGGCACTACATCTTTAAATGAATGTAGGTGGTTCCACAGCAGGCAGTGTTGGACGCAACTAGTGACGCATCTTCCATTTAGCCGAATTGGTGATCCCCACTTCATTTCGGGGTCTTGTACCATTATTTATTATGTAGTTTGTATTTTGAAGTATAGCCAGAGCCTTGTTGCCAGCATTTCCATATTACTCTTCAGTTGTATTTAGAGGCTCCGTAGACAGGTTGTGGGTAGTGTCGGGTATTGGAATTAAAATAGAATTAATGATGTTTGGAAAAGATGTATACAACTTTTATATCTTAAAAATTATGAACAAACTTGCTAATGGAAATTTCCTCTTTATTCAAAGACGAAATTGGGTAGTATGTATGAAAATTATCAGGCTTGCTCAGTCGGGGTTACTCGGTTGAGCGCTTGTTGCGCTCCTTAGATTTTGGGGCGTGACAAACTTGGTATCAGAGCCTAAGGTTTTAAAGTGTCCTAGGGTGTCTCGGAGACGTGTCTAGTAGAATCCTTCTTATCGGTGTGTTGTCGACCACATCTATAAGTTGGAGGCTATTTGGAAATTTAGGAATTTCACCCTTCTTTGATACTCCAGATCATGCTGTAGAGCTCAAGAGAGGGAGCTAATTTCCATTCTATGTCTTAATCCTAAGATGAGTAATTCATTATTTTGGAAGCAGTAAGGAGGGAATAACCCCCACCATTGAATATGAGGGAGATTGCCCAAGCATTTGTTAAGAGAATGTATTGAGCCATGGAGGGATTGGTAGAACTTTTTGCTAAAGGGAGTACCCTTGTTCCTATTAATGTTACTGCACCACCAAATAATGTAGTATGTTAGTATGTTACCAACGTGCGTTAGAGATGTTGAGTCGAGGGGCATCGATTAAGTTATTGCCCTATTGACCTAAAGTCACCATGTAAGTCACTCCCTAGTACATCATTACGAACAACACAAAAATTTTACTCATTGCATGTCTACATCCTTATTGAAGAGTCCTCATAAACATGGTCTTAGTAAAATGTGAGTCACAAAAACTTGTGTGTACCTACTCCTTGAAGGAGATGCATTATTCGTGAATCCACTATATTACAAATCCTCTTATTGACCTTATTGTGGAATTAAGTTCTATAATCGTGTCCTTGAATGGAGTTATGACTCTGGGATTATACTACCTACTTGCTTTTCATAAATTCTCAACAAGGGACTATACCTGATGAATTTCTTGCAGAATATTTTATTTAAATGGAAAACATCTACCCCTTCTGCCTATGTATGCACCATCGTAAAGTTTACCTATGTGGTGTCAAGTTCCATGTAAAGCATCCCGGTGTTGCGATCCTTCTCGAGTCACTCTTTTACTCACTTGTGTATATGGCTTATAGTGTTTGAACAATCACTCTACTCTCTTGCAAGTATAATCATGAAAGCTTCTCAATGTCTAGTAACATAATATCATACCTTAACACCTATCACATGAGTGCATGTTAATCGAAATGGTCACCGTGTGCATAAAGTCTCTCTGAAAAATTGAGATCCTCACATCCCCATCATAGGAGATCTTGTGTCGCCATCTTAGTATAACATTCGTGTCCACTTAGGACATCCCGCAGTAAGTAGCTCACTTTTTTCCTAGTATCATGGCTGCCCGCGGCATGGTCGTGTATTATAGTTGGGAGTTAATATGGCAGAAGCATGTCCAGCTCATAACAAATATTTATTTTCTCTTTACACCTCTACAACATGTGATAATTGTATTCCTTAGTTAGTGAATTCATTGTGCTAGTTTCCCCACACTTGTTCGATAACTATGAGAGAACATATTCTTCTATGTTTCATTGTAACACTTTCTTTCTTGTAAGGACCCTTACTATTCTCTCCGTCAATACCAAGCGCACCTTTAGGGGTTATCATAGCACAACACCTGTTTCTCCTGCTTTTGTCTTTCATTAGCATTTGGGTATTTCTCAATTCAAAATCCATAGAGAACTCATTATGGACGTCTGCATACCTTCCGTGATTATTTTATACTATCTCGTTGGGTTCCCACCTCACTTCAAGTTCATCAAGGGTTGATAGCATGCCGCAATTGCTGAGATTGAATGATATCCTTTCTATAATGGATTTTCTACACATGTGCTAGTCCAACGATCTGCTTATTAGTCTAACTCTCACTTTTTGGTTTTGGGTTGACCAAGGAGCAATACACCTAGTAACACATTCATATGTCAAAGCCTTTCTCTCAGTCAAGTCTTATAGCATCTCCTAATGTGGCTTGTAATACGTGGTTGTGTAGAAGTGTGCTGTAGTGATTCATTATGAAGTAGAGTTGCTAAACATAATTGGATTTTTGAATTCTGGAGCAATACGTCACGTGACTTCATATAGAGATATTTTTTAAGAAATTTATCTTCTCGTATTCGCTTTATATTACCACCATTCCTAGTGGTTACAATGTAAAGGTTACTTCCATAAGGCTCTCTCACTTTCTTTTCATTTGTCTTGCATCATGTGTTGTTTACTCGGGATCTTCAATGTGATATTATCTCAATGTCTTGACTAGTTGTCCAACTATGTGATCTAATTTAATTAACCTCACTTTTATGCACTCTACAAGCGCCATGATAGTG
Source organism: Nicotiana glauca (assembly GCA_026770625.1). Classification (NCBI taxonomy): domain Eukaryota; kingdom Viridiplantae; phylum Streptophyta; class Magnoliopsida; order Solanales; family Solanaceae; genus Nicotiana; species Nicotiana glauca. The sequence goes on from MU788859.1 coordinate 219,687, forward strand.
GGAAAATTTCCCCTTTTTTAAAGACTTTTAATGTCTTTAACTCTGTTTAAGCTTGTCGATTCCAAGCGGTGCTCTTAGTTTTACTACCTTACTATCTATTTCAATCTGGTAACTCTCCTCGTTAATCTAATTTTATGTGTTATGGCATCATGGTCGGGGTATGTTCCTTTTGTTAGGATAAAAAGATATTGCTCGCACCCCTTATGAGATTTTCTCCTAAACAATCATCTACCTGCTCTACCTGTTCATGTGACTAGATAACATAGGTTAATCTTCTCCAATAAATGCATCAAGACTTCTCACCCTATCTTAATTATTCATACGGTTGCTTCGAGGCCTTATTCTATACTAGATCGTAATGATTTTGAGTACTTTCTTGCCATTGTTGACAATTTTCTAGGACTACGAGGGCTTGTCTCGTGAGTTTCATAAGTAATGATTTTCCTTAAAGTTCAAGCTTAAATTTCTATGATTTCAAACGAAAGCATGTCCCCTTTCCAAAGGTCATGAATGGGTGGGATTTGATGAGGTTATGTGGCTCTCTGCTCACTCGGCTTCTGGGAGTATTGACAACGTCATTGTCATGTATGGAAATGTTTCTACTTCTGGCATTCCACCGCCTTAGGAAGGGTTAGATTGTTCGAATTATGATAGTCTCATAAGTAGATGACTTTTTTCCATCCTCATGTGCTCGTGGCCTAGAGTCCTTGTGTCGCTTATTGTTAGGAGTGAAATCAAATTCAACATATTTCATTTGAGGCCTCAATCACACCCATGTTGCAAGAGTCTTACAATTTGAGCTCAACTACTTACCTTACATTAAGGTACACAGTTGGTGTATCCTACTTGATCACTTCTTTAAAAATCTCAGGTTCACATACATGGTATCCACCTTATCTTAGAATATTAGTTACCAATATGCTTCATTTGTCTGATAATTGCTGTAGTCACCTGGAATAAACCATGTCAGCATCATTAATAGAAATCCTCGTGTCTCTTAGTATGTAACCTCATGAAATACGCTCAGTGCATAAAAAGATTCTTGAATAATTCCAGCACAATCTTGAACTCCGTTGCTCCTTACTGTATTAGATCTATTTGGTATTTAAGGTTAAAATGTGTCGAAGTCACCCTGTGATCACATATATTCTGTAGGTAATTTTATGGTCAATTTATTATAGCACATCTCAGAGTAATCATGAAGGTCACCACAAATTTAGTTTGGGTGATCGGATAGAGATTTAGAAATCAGGAGGGTGAGCCGGTTATTCTCAAAGTTTTCCCATGTAGATGTTATGTTAATTGATGATGAAGGGTATGTAAGCGCATTTTCCATTAGGTCGAACTTGGAGTATGATGTTTCCCCATAGTTTTTCCTCATGAATTTGTGTTTTCATATGTCTATGTTTAAGAAGGTAGGTAGAGATCATTTGTGTATCATCTTGGTGTAAATTATTGAAGGTGAATGTTAATGGATAGTTTGCTTATGTGAGGTATCTAGCTGTCATCCTTGTTAGATAAGTTTGGAGTTAGGGGTTGTTTCCGTGAATGTGTTATGGAAAAACCTATAAGTATAAGAGGCCACATTGAAGGCCGAGAGTATAGTTGAAATAAGGTATTTTCTCTTTATTCTATAGCAGTTGGTTTTGATTTAAAAAGTACTTTCTAGGTGTTATGATATAAAAATGTGCAATCCATGTCCAGATATCATCATGATAATGCAGTGCTTGTAATGTTGAGGTTCATGTTATTGATATATACATTGTTGTGCTTTGTCTAGTTGTGGATATGTTTCTAGGATGGTTTTTGTGGTTCTCTGGCAGGTGGATAGGCGTAGATACAAAGGAGACTCTGCCGAAAATTCTAAAAAAAATGAATAGTTAGTCAAAATTTAGGGACTTGAGGTAGGTAAGAAAAGAGATATATTAAGTTAAGAAACAGTGGCGGACTCTACTCCTCATTTGAGGATGAATGATCATTGGTGGGGAGAATGTAAGGCCCCAGAAAATTTTGCTAAGTAATTTAAGATTTTGTGGTGCCAAGGTAGGCTAATTATTTTATTTTGTGTGCAAATGAGGATTCATGATATAATGGATGTCAATTAGATATGTTAATAAGCATATAAGTTATATTATAAGTGATTTGGGGTCTAAGGAGAGGCCTAAGTCTAAGCCAAGTTGGAAAATTCATAATAGACTAAAATTATAAATGAGTACGCACAAGACCTCACTTTGGACAAGTATATCCAAATTTATATAAGGGTTTGTGTGACGAAAAACCTATCAAATTTAATATCTTTGAGTCTAGTTTCCAAAGTATCAAACTGTTCATCATTTGGAGGTGTATACAGAAAGTTATGACCATTTTACCGGACCTGTGTCAGACGCGCGTCCGCGGTGCAGCCACAGGAAAACTGAAAGTTTCTACCTCCGAGCGCGGCCACCGCGCCCCAGGCACAGTTTGACCGCGGTCGCATGCCTTGCAGCCCTATAATTACCCAAGACCGGGTATGGAGGTTCTCTAAGTCATTTTTCTTAAGCTAGGGCTTGCTCAAGGGGAATCCGTCCCATACATCCCTCCTATGATCCAAGGTAACGTTTTTGGAGTATTTTGAGCTGAATACTACTCCTAAACACTTATATTAACAAGGATTGATCTTGAAATCCATAGATTCCCATTCAAATCCCTAAATTGATCAAGAACACTACAAGTGGGGATTCTCAAGATTCTTACTACAATAGGTATGTCTATCATCTCTAACTACTCTATGGTGATTATTTATGTATGTGATAATAGGTGAATTTGACTATAATCACGCCTTAAAAAATCACATTTTTATGTTGTTTTGATGGTATATATGATAATAAAATGCTCTTATTAGTGTTTTTCATGATTTATAGGTAATAGATGGCAAAGGAAGGCTAAGGAGCTATTTTGGAGTCAATACTGAAGCAAAGAGGCCAAAAATG
>MU788859.1:235497-266463 GCA_026770625.1 Nicotiana glauca
AAGGGATTCCATCAATATGGAAAGTCATTACCTTAGCTTGTTTCTCATACTTGTTTACAACCTTAGTTATTTAGTTATAGATTGTTATTTTTCTATAATTCTAGTTCATAAAGAAACCTCAACAGTGATTCAAAAGTATTTGGAAGCTGGTTCTAAGAATTGAGTGGGTCTAAAGGTAGCCGTTGTTAGGTTGAATCTCTATGGATTCGACCCTGGGCGTAATACTCGGGTTTTATTTGCAATGTCCGCACAATCCTATTTAGAGGATATACTTGGGCGTGATCAGTATGATATATACGTCAGAACTCATGGGGTGGTGATTGGAAGCCATAGTTGCCTAACCTATGTTGTGTTGGTGTTGTAGAGATTGTGAGATGGGTTATTGGGGTATGATTCTTGGGTGTAATAGTATTATGCATAGACGCATGTACAAATTAGGTTTGTGGGAAGATTTTTGAACATAAATAAGTGAAGATTGGGTTGGGGTATGAACGAAATCTTGTAAAAGATATTTATATCAAGATGCTCAACTAGTATTTGATAAAATGCTCTAATGATTAGAAACCATGAATACCTTTGTAATTTGTGTTCAATTTTGTTATGTCTCAAAGTAGATTGGGATTGCTAGAATTTCCGGAACGTCGTAGTAACTTAATGAAGCTTAAACAAGGTATGTATGGCTAAAACCCCCTCTTATTAGAAATTGAGCTCCCATGGTGTCCCCGCATATATTGCAAGTCCAAAATTTGATTTATGTAGTATTTGTTATTTAAAATGATTTGGAATTGCAAGAATATATGTGAAAAGTGTGTCTCAATGTGTTCGATGTGCAATTCTTGGTAATTTGGGGATATGTGAAGTATGTGCTAAATTTCCTATATTTAAAGTCAAGTTTAAATTATGATTATTATGCCGAATCATGAGAATTCCTCTAAATGCTCATAATAACTTGTATTGCTCTTGTGTATGCCCATTATCTTAAATTGCATGTTTTATGTTGATTATGAAACTGTGATAGAGGTAACATATTGGTAAGACGGCTTAGCCGATCGGGTCGTGATCGGACACCATGTTATACACCCATGGTGGTAATGTATTGATAATTGAAACTGGAGAGTGAGAATGAAATAAGGGTAAAATCTTGGAAGACGGCTTAGCTGATCGGGCCGTGATCGGACGCCATGTTGTACACACATGGCGGTGATGTATTGATAATTGAAATTGGAGAGTGCAAATAAAATAAGGGTAACGTCTTGGAAGATGGCTTAGCCGATCGGGCCGTGATAAGACTCCACTCAAGGAAGCAGTGGTATTGTGAATGATGATGAACAGTATTAAATGCCCCAAACTAAAGCTATGGAAATTATGTGAAAGCTATGTGTTTCTTTTAATTTGATGATGTAGTGATTCTTTAAAGCTTTGGTTGAATATTTATGATTTGTTTGTTCTTGTATGGTAGTTCTTTCTCTTGAAATGGTGCTTAAGATTTCTTTGTTCTTTTGTGATAGTTCTTTCTATTGAGATGGTGTTTAGTTATACATACTAGTGCAATTTGATGGCACTAACGTCCTTTTTGCCGGGGGCGCTACATCTTTAAATGGATGTAGGTGGTTCCATAGTAGGCAGTATTGGACGCAGCTAGTGTCGCATCTTCCTTTTAGCCGACTTGGTGAGCCCCACTTCATTTGGGGTCCTGTACCATTATTTATCATGTACTTTGTATTTTGAGGTATAGTCGGAGCCTTGTTGCTGGGATTTCCATATTACTCTTCAGTTGTATTTAGAGGCTCCATAGACAGGTTGTGGGTAGTGTCAGGCATTGGAATTAAAATAGAAATAATGATGTTTGGAAAAGATTTATAAAACTTGCATTTCATCAAAATTATGAATGAAGTTGCCAATGGAAATGAAACGTAAATCGTTAAAGACTTGTATATAGAATTTGATTAATGATGATGTTTATTTCCTCTTTATTCAATGACAAACTTGGGTATTATGTATGAAACCTATCAGGCTTGCTCATGCGGGTTTACTCGATTGAGCGCTGGTCGCGCCCCTTGGATTTTGGGGTGTGACAGAAATGACCCTCCCAGTAAACGTGGCAGGCACAACCCAGAATGTCAAATTCCACGTCATTGAAGGAGACATGAGGTACAACACCTTATTCGGGAGGCTGTGGATACACTGCTTGAGAGTAGTACCATCCACCATCCACCAAATGACGAAATTCCCAACAAAGGATGCGATTAAGATCGTCTACGACGAATAGCACGCGACAAGAGAAATGTTCGCAGTGCACGATGTGGCACCAACACCAATACCTCTACTTGCGAAAGAACCAAAGGGTAATCAAACTACATCTTTGGCTAAGCCTGACTAAATGAAGCAGAGGACCATATCGCGTCCTCATCACATGCAACTGCAACGTATCGGACCTCGAAACATTGCCGGCACATCCCACACTAAGGTATAAACTTCTCCCGTTTCATTTTATATTATGCACAAACCCTTATTCAGGCGACTGATTGAAGCAGTTGAAATGCTAACTCAGCTCGAAGACCTTACCGTTTCAAAACATCCGTTGCACTATTTTCCTTCGGTTTAGTTTTATGCTGAAAAGGGTTTTACCGGCAATGTTTTAACGAGGCAACACCCATATTCTACCTAAGGAAGACTCAAAAAGTATTCAAGGCTTCTTTTGCAATAAACCTCAAACATTGGGGGCATTCCCCGGGTAGGTCATCCATCAAAAAAGCCAAGAAGCACCACATGGGGTCCCAATAGGAAAATAATGTACCGGGTTAAACTGTTGAACAAAGCGTGTCCATATAGCCGGATCCCCAACGGAAAAAACATGTATACTTATACCAAGTAATAGAAGAATACCTTTGATTAAAGAATCTCAAACTCTAAAAGAAACTCAGCATTTTCGCAAAAACTACTCCTCTGTTGAAAACGTCCCGAGTACTCGGGGATTGGCATCAACAATTCAACACATGAACAACCTCTGAGTCGGGACTCCGAACTCATAAGCCCTCAAGAAGGAAACATGAAGATAAAAAAACATCTCTAAGGCGGAAAATACCCCGAACACTCGGGACTGGCGTCAAAATATAAAAAATTGCACGAAGTCAGGGTCGGAATCTTCAGAATCGCAAGCCCTCAATGAGGTAATACCAAGTTTACAAGTATCGGCTCCCGAGCTAGGATACCCTCGATGACTAGGGGACTGTTGCCAACCACCGTCCATTAAAAACCTGAAGCCATAAGACCCCAAACGGGCAAGATCAGTCTTGCAAAACATACAAAAACCAACAACGACATCTGTAAGACCTCAAGCAAGGCATAAAACATATTTGTACCAAGTATCTAAAATAGTAAAATGTCAAGCAAGGCATGAACCATACTTGTACCAAGTATCTAAAACTATACGACCTCAAAGGCATGAAAATTTTGTAATACCTTACTAAAGGCATAACCCTATCTCAATGTTTAGGCAATATATTGAACTTGTAAGGCCCCTAAAAGACATACCCTCGATACAGACACCCGAACTACTTCACTCGGGATCAAAAACGGCTCCGGACAAGAACAAATGACTACGCTCATAAGGCTATATCAGCCAAACTAACATGACTCGGGGACGCTCGGTCGTCCCTACAAAATCATAGGCCATCAATTACTTCGAATCTACTTCAAAAACAACCGGTTAAACATGCTACCGTTGACATAGGAAAAAAAGCTTCAACCATGTCAGCTCTAAATCACAGGCTTCGAGATACTCAGCTTCCGAGTCAAGCCTCCTGAGGTGCTCGATCATCGCCATAAACTGACTCATAATCGAGGTTCTACCCGAGCCATCGAAGAGTCAAACAAAAATTAGTTCAAAAAGTCCTTAATGAGGGAAAAATAAGCCAATGAAAGATCTCTTTGACCCAAGGTGTAAGAGACATTGTTGCCAGCCCGCAAAAATGGCCGCGTCGGCCCAAGGCGTAAGAGCCATTATCACCAACCCACACAAATCCGAAAACTTGAGGGTCAAATGAGCTCGATTCAGAGACCGAAACCAGAATAGTTTACTGAAAATGCTCCAAGGAAAATAGCATAAGACCTCAAATGCCATCTTACACTAAAAGTTCGCTTCAACCCAAGGCGTACGAACCATTGTCGCCAGCCCATGCAAATACAAAAACTTGAGGGTCAAATGAGGTCGAGTCGAAACCCAACTCGGACGCTAAACCCAAAATATTTGATCGAAATATGTCTAAAGACAAGAGAATAAGAGCTCAAAAGCCAACTTATACTAAAGGCTCACACAGGCAGAGTACATAAAAACCTGCCATATCGCGAATCCAAGGACTCCTATCGACTAAAAAGATGAGTTCACTCGAACAAATTTGAGACAGAAGGGGATAAAAAAAAAGTAAAGCCCCAAGGTTTTCTTTATAAATATATACGGAAAAACGCAATCTCCATCTACAAACATGCTTCGAAAACACTAATTACAGACGGAAAAGTCTATGCCCCCCGGGGCCTACAGCCTGCTGGCCTCATCTTTTATTTCTTCGATGTCAGACAGAAGTAACCGAGCATCACGCTCGTCCTCCCTCGCTTGTGCTAACTCTTTGGGGAGAACAAAATCTCTAGCACGAATCTACTCGAGAGTCTTTCTTCGAGACTTGCAACGAGTATATTCTTTGATCCTCTCTTCATGATCGAGGGCCTTTCACAGCTCTGCTTGAGCACTGGTAGAGTCTTGTAAATAAATCGCAATCTCTAGGTCAGCCTTAGTTCGGCTCATTAAAACTTCAACTGGGGCATCAACTATCTAGGCCATTACCTTCAAAAGCTCGGACTCTAGCTTCGTAATCGTATCTGCTTGAACCAAAGCATTGTAATAAGCTAAGAAGATTTAGGCCTCAAAAGCAGCAACTTTAGCTATGGCACCTTTCTCCTCTAGAGCCTGAACCTCTGCCTGAGCTCTTAGCTCCTCATGTTCACGTTTGGCTCGGCCAGCTTCATCCTGAAGGTGCTCCTGGGCCTCCATCTTTTTCCGCAACTGCGATATACAAAGTATTAGCCTCAGAATCTAGAAGGCGGAACACACATTCGCCCGGGATAGAAAATTACATGTTCCTTCAGGTAACTCTCACAATTCAAGCTCCGGCTCACCTTAAACAACAAGCGTTCCAGCTCGACATCCTTTTCATCGAGAAGGAGCCTAATGGATCATTCCTCATCCATAGCTTTCCGTAGTAGCTCGAACTTAACCCTGTCAAAGGTGTGCATAAAAAACCCAATAAAGAAGGAAAGATGCAAAACTCAAGAGTCCTATGTCGAAACTTTCCATGAAGTGATGCCGTTGGGCTTCATCGAAAGACAAACGTGCATCTGTCAACACAACTCCCTCTACTAAAAATAGTTGACACCAATCAAGGCATGGTTGCTCGGAGTATGCGGCCCTGGGTTTTTAGTATCCCTCAAAGCACTATCAGTGGAAGGGAAAAGCGACAGCGACAAAAAACACTTTTCCACAACCGGGAACAATGGGCACGGCGAGCTTAGAAGATGTTTCCACTACGGAGCCCCGGTCGTGTCTTGCCCTGCATTGAGCGCCATTGCCCGTAAAGAAATCTCCCGCTTATTGTTGTCGTTATTTAGACCGGAGGCTAGCAACCCTTACCCCTCTTCAAAGGAGCATGGCTTCACCTCGGAAGGCTCTCCAATTCCTACAATAGCACGATTAACATGCAGAGAGGAAAAAAACCTCTCTAAATAAAGGAGGGAAAAGGAAAAAAAATAGCACAACACACACCATGATGTCTGGCTCCGCATCTGCCCTAGGACAAAGCTCGCCACTTGCGCTCATCATAAGTCGAGTTGGTCACCAACTTCCAAATAGAATTTAGCAGATTGGGTATGTTGCCTGACACCCATGCGACCGTTGCAAAAAAAGAAAAGAAGTCCCAGTAACGAAATTAGCCTTCGCCACAAACAAAAATGAGAAGGCACGGAATGTTCCACTTACGTGTATAGTTCTATTCCTCAGGGAATGGCATAAGCTCCACAAGGATAATGTAAGCTATCCGCACTCGAACGATTCAACTCATCCACTTCCGATCTCCATATTCCTCATCGTTAATGACAAAGGGCGTGGTCGACCGATATCACAAGGTTAGTTGAACCTGATGGTGAAAGGGTCGGTACAACCTGATATGATAACTGAGCATAAAGTCAAGCCCCACCTTGTCCGCAAAAAATCTAATCACCAACACCACCCGCCAAAATGATGGATGGATCTGCACCAAGGTTATGCGATACTTTAAACGAAAATCAAGAACAAAACTATCAAGGGGCCCAGTGTGAAGGGATATGTGTACTTATTCAAGAATCTATCGGCACTATCTGTGATGCCCTCATCTTGGAAAAATATCTGTAACACTACTTTCTCCCCCCATCCGCAGTCTTTTCTCGCTAAGCCAAGATTTTCTTCTCCTATCAAAGAAGTAATCTCCAAAGTATGCTCTCGTAGGCCCTAAATACCGGAGGCATAACTCCCCCTTCGTTACCAGATAGACCCCGACGTGGCAGTCGTGGGGGTGGCAACATTAGAGAATCAGAGTAGAAATTTGTGCAAGTGCGTTAGAGCTGAAGAGGTGAAAGGATTAGCATAGAAAAATAAGGGTGTCAACCTAAAACGGTAAGGTCTCCAATGTAGAAGAAACGACCCTATATATGGAAGAAACGGCAACGATCCGCCAGCCTAAAAGGCCAATGTAACCATCACCTGACCTTGTGGATCTCTATAAAAATAAAACTAGGCTCCAAGAAGCCAACAACTTCGCCATAAATCTTGAGGCGGTAGCTGACCTTGAGGATCTTAATAAAAAAAAAGCTTGGCTCCAAGAAGCCAACATCTTCACCACAAATCTTGAGGTGGTACCCGACCTCGAGGATCTCCATCAAAGGAAAGTTATGCTCCAGGAAGCCAACAACATCATTACAAGTCCCAAGGTGGTACACGACCGCGAGGACCTCCATCAGAAAGAAGTTAGGCTCTAAGAAGCCAACTGCAAAGCCGCAAGTCCCAAGGTGGTATCCGACCTTGAGGACCTCTATCAAAAAGAAGTTAAGCTCCGATTAGCTGGTAAAACCATTACAAGACTCGAGGTGGTACCCGACTTCGAGGACTTCCATCAAATAAGAGTTAGGCTCCAAGTAAATAAGAATTTATGCTCTACCCATATGGGCTTGATCATAGGGTACAACCTAAATTAGGGAAAAACCTCATTCAGGATCTACCTGCGACGCCTTAAGGCTATTTACGGTAAACTCAAAATAAACTTCCAGATTGCCCGAGTATGAGTAAACCCCACTCGGGCACTATTCTCGAAAGTGTAAACATAGCCTCTATTCTATCTCTCCCGAGTGAATTTCCCTCGAAGATTATAGCAAAGCCTAAAGACTGTTCTCCAAAGTCTAATGATTCGAACCCTTACTCTCGTTCAAACTCGAAGTAATGGTCCCGACGACCCAAGTTATCAGCCCGATCCAAGCTCGATTCAAGGGACCATAAAGGATTCTGTAGGAAGTCGTATTAATTAATCAAAATTCAGAAAAAATACCCGCATCTGGGTTTGGTAATGGTAGTAGCCGATAGAGTCACACATTCAGATTCTTCATAAGTACAAAATATAGAGAGCATTGAAGACAAAATTGATGAAACATCTTCGTCTTCATAAATGCTTGGTTACAACCACCCACGAAGGGTCCTTACATATGGTTACAGAATCCCATAGAGGGTCCATAGACAGAAACAAAGGAGCAAAAAAGTACAGGTATAGTAAAAGCCTAGATCCTAGACTACTCTCAAAGGTTATTCCTCGACAATAGCATCTTCAAGCATCATCTCCTCGGGCATGCATCCTCGGACGTAAAATTACTTACCACCACCTCCTCTAATATTTCATCTCGATACTCCATAATAGAATCTTCAAAAGGGGAGATAAAGAGGAGGAATGTGGTAGAGGAAAGCAAAGTGACGCAGAAGAAGCAAAAAGGAATCAAGAAGTGGTTGGGTGAAAAATATGGCTAGGATGGACCTCGCCAACACGACTATTGCAAAGCCACTTCTTGAGACGCCAAACCGATGCGGGATGCAACACTTAGTAAATAGTTCCACCTCACTCCATGGAAATAAAAATTTGTGAGCTGCTAAGCCGGATAGTTGTGGGAGGTGAGCAGTAGTATAGGGTCCAAACAATCCCTTAAGCAGCGGTGCAGAGTCCAAATATTCCCTCGAACCAGGGGAAATCAGCCCCTTACTGCGTAGTCTCGAGCCAATGATAACAAAAACAACAAAAACACCAACCACAACAATGAAAGGGCATAATATCGCTCGACTAAAAGAAAGCCCATGAGATAGGATGCGAAATGGTTGATGGAAATGCTTCCGTATAATCTTGAGGCCATGAGCCTCAAACATAGTGAATGACAATGGATTAGGATGGTAACAAGAGATGAACGAGAAAATATGGGAAGACACTTGGATGAAAGGTTAAACCCAGGAGGCTCCCATTTATATAAAGGGCGATAGTGTAACTGACGACACCATTGTTATCTTCTAAAGACATAATGACAAGCACATTTAATGCGTCTTTAGGAGCTGAACCGGCAGCGACGTTATAGCTTTGGAGAATGGTAATCGTAACGTTTTGAATGATTCTAGAGATATGAAATGACTGGACATTTCGGTTATCACAAAGGCTTACACTATCAATATGATATCATCACGAGAAATTCAGAGTGTTAGATGTCAAAATTATTTCTTGTGGCTCTTCTCTAAGATGCGGGGACTATCTGTATACAGTGAAATCAGGCGGTCCAATTTCTCGCTATCGAAGCACCTTAAAGGATCATCTCAAAGCCTTGAGGCTACAAGGTTATGGGTAGGTTTCCTTCCTCGAGGTCCATCGACGCCCGCCTTTGGACAATGATTACCACAGCTATGATGTAAATGGGGATATCCCAAGGCACATGGCTAGGACTAACAGAGCCTAGTGGAGTAACCTAACCTTGAATCAGGGTGTCACGTCTAGCTGTCCCGTCTCTGCTACTTTGCAATTAATGAATTTTGTACTATATTAGGATTCTCCTCCTATATAAAGGGGATCCCTATCATTTTGTAAAGGTTGTTGCTACAGTTGCTCTACACGAAATAAAAAAGAACATTCTCTTAATAGTATTGCTTCCATTTTATCATCTTCTTTATTATTTTTATTGTTCATAATTTATTGCTTATCATTGGCCATAAAGAGCCATTGTTGCTTTTATTATAACTATTAGTTCTACTTTGACAACCGTCAATTGCTCACGACCGAGCTCCAAAATTGACCTCGAGGCCCCCAAATCGACAAGCTCAAGGCCCCGATTGTTAGCCTCTCGAGTTGATTATCACCTTATCTCTAACTCTTATCTCGTTTCTAATCCTCACACACGTAGCATCAACTACTTAACAATTGGCATAAATATAGATCACATATTTTTAGAGTCTCATAATCATATTTAATTATTATTACAATTTTTATGGTAAACATTACTGCATGGCAATCGCAGCCTTACTCTTCTCCTACGTATCTTCCTTTAGATATTATTGGTTGTGTTCCAGACTGTATTTGTCTTAGTTTTATTGGAAAGTTCTTAGTAGATACTCATCACTAGTGACACCCCGATGTCGGGCTTGTCTTTCCCACTTTGTTATCCAGATTTATCTTATGAAGTTTTATTGATTTAAATAGCTTAAGGAAATCTTTGAATGGAAATATCGGGTTGTTTTGGTATAAGAGTCGGCTTTGCTAGTTTCACAATGGGTTCTATCACGACATGGTAGATTTGGGTCGTGACAAGTTGGTATTAGAGCCTAGGTTTTATAGGTCTCACGGGTCATAAGTATGTTTAGTAGAGTCTTTCTGATTAGTATGTAGACGTCTTTACTAATCTTCAAGAGGATGCATAACCTTTGGGAATTCTTCACATTCATGAATTCATGTCGTGCGACTACGTTGATTCTTGTGAATAAACTTCTATTGTTCTATTCTCTCACTAATGGTAAGGACATGTGCTACCGATTAGCACAAACGACCACCAGTTGGGGCCACGGTCGGCCGATGACACGGTCGAGGCCGTGGTAGGGATGGGGTGTAGCTCGTACAGCAGGGCAACACCTGCACATCCACCAACCACCCCAGTTCATGATTAGGTCCCACTTGTGGATGCTCTAGCGAGACCATCCCAAGGACCGGCTGTGCCTATTATCATCCCAAGTCTTCAGGAGTCCTTAGTTGAGATTTTGACCATGTGCACCAGTCTTGCACATGTGGTCGCTATTTCTACAATAGCAGCTACTTCCCAGGCCGGAGAAAGCAGTCAGACTCCAGCCGCTTGTAAACCTGAGCAGGTTGTTTAGGGACTACAGACACCAAAGGCACCACCAACCTAGCCGATTTCACCTACTCAGGATAAAGTGGTACCACTCATCCTGATGACGATCAACATAGATTAGAGAGGTTTGGTACACTTCAGCCTTTCACTTTTAGTTGTACAGAGTCGAGGATGCCTAGGGCTTCTTGGAAAACTGTTAGAAGATTCTTCATATTCAGGTATTCTAGAGACCAGTGGAGTCTCATTCACCACCTTTCAGTTCTATAGAGCTGCCTTTACTTAGTGGGAGGCTTATGAGAGGCGTTGTCTTATTGGGGCAGCGCCCCTCACCTGGCACCAGTTTTATGTTCTCTTTCTAGAGAAGTATGTGTCGTAGCCCCGTAGAGAGGAGCTGTGCAGGCAGTTCGAGCAGTTGCATCACAATGATATGACTCTGAAGCGGTATGAGATGAGGTTCTCAAAGCTAGACCGTCTTGCTATCTGATTGGTTCCTGCAGACATGGATAAGATCATGAGGTTTTTTGATGGCCTCTCATATCAGCTACATAGATTCTTAAGACCAAAGAGAGGGTATTTGGTGTTTTTTTTAGGAGGTTGTTGACATTGCTCAATACATAGAATCGATTCGCCATCAGGAGCTAGAGGAGAGATAGACCAATAAACCTCATGGATTTGGTTGTTTTGGAGGTGCTCCTTATGGGGGTCAGTTTCTGCACAACAGAGTCCATCCATTCAGACATGCTTAGTAATCTCGCCTAATTGACTATGGGGCCACGGTTAACACTCCTCATCAGGGTCATTCATCATGTAGTGCCCTCCAAGCTCAGAGTTTGTCTCGTGCCCCATCAGTTAATGGATACCCCATACTAGGTTCTTTTTCTAGTCACCCTAAGGCTAGAGGTTCCTTTCAGACTTTGCCACCAGTACTAGGGGTTGTTATGAGTGTGGGGAGTTGGGGAATATGTGGATGCAGTTTCCTCGTCATCATTGGGGTCTACCTCAGCAAAGGAGTCATACATCAACTTCAGCACCCGTTACTTTAACACCCGCCTAGTCAGCTTAGGTTCGTTATAGAGGGCAAGGTCGATCAAGTTGTGGTCATGCCCATTTCTATGCACTCCTCGCTAGACTCGATGCTATTGCTACAGATACTGTGATCACAGGTATTGTCGTAGTCCGCCACTGATATGTCTTTGTATTATTTGACCCTGGTTTCACTTTCTCATTGTGTCGTCATATTTTTCTCATTATTTCAATATGCCCGACAGTCTCTTGTTTCAACTGTCTGTGTATCTACTCCAGTTGGCAATACTATTGTTCTAGACCGCATGTATCAGTCTTGTGTGGTGACTATTGGGGGTTTGGAGGCCCGAGTGGACCTTTTACTACTTAGTATGGTTGATTTTGATGTGATATTAGGTATCGGTTAGTTTTCACCATGTCATGCTATTCTACACTATCACGCTAAGACGGTCATATTGGCTATGCAAGGGGTGCCAAGATTGAGAGGCGAGGTTGGTCGGATTATGTTCCCAGTAGAGTGATTTCATTTTTGAAGGCCCAACGGATGGTTGGGAAGGGTTGTCTTTCTTATTTAGCTTTTGTTAGGGATGTTAGTATAGAAACTCCTCGCATTGATTAATTTTTGGTAGTGAGGGACTTTTCGGATGCATTTCTTGCAGACATGTCGGGCATATGACAAGGCAGGGATTTTGACTTCAGTACTGATTTGGTGTCGAGCACTTAGCCCATTTCTATCCCACTATATCGTATGGAACCAGTAGAGTTAAAAGAATTGAATTAGGAGCTTCATTAACTACTTTATAATGGGTTTATTCGGCTTAGTGTGTGACTTTAGGGTGTTCTTGTTCTATTCATGAAGAAGAATGATCGCACTATGAGAATGTGCATTGACTACAGGCAGTTGAACAAAGTCACAATTAAGAACAAAATATCCTTTGCCTCGTATTGATGACTTATTTGACCAGCTTTAGAGAGGTCGAGTGTTCTCCAAGATTGACCTAAGGTCAGGGTATCCCTAGTTGATGATCGGCAACTCGAACATTCTTAAGACAACTTTCAGGACCCGATATGGTCATTATGACTTCCTTGTGATGTCTTTTGGGACCAATGCCCATGCAACATCCATACATTTTATGAACATCATGTTTTGGCCTTATCTCAACTCGTTTATTATCGTATTCATTGATGATATTCTGGTGTACTCGCACAGTAAGGTAGAGCACGCTGAGTATTTGAGAGTTGTGTTGCAGCTGTCGAGGAAGAGGAATCTTTCTGCAAAGTTATCCAAGTGTGAGTTTCGGTTGAGTTCTGTGGCATTCTTGGGGCACATGGTGTTCAGTGAGGGTATTCAAGTTAATCCAAAGAAGCTAGAGATAGTTCAAAGTTGGCCTAAACCGTCCTCAGCCATAGAGATTCATATCTTTCTTGGGTTGGCAAGTTATTACCGTTGGTTCATTCAAGGATTTTAATCTATTGCATCGCCCTTGACCAAATTGACCCAAAAGAGTGCCCTTTTCAGGTGATCGTATGAG
Organism: Nicotiana glauca; assembly: GCA_026770625.1. Taxonomy (NCBI): domain Eukaryota; kingdom Viridiplantae; phylum Streptophyta; class Magnoliopsida; order Solanales; family Solanaceae; genus Nicotiana; species Nicotiana glauca. The sequence goes on from MU788859.1 coordinate 248,493, forward strand.
TGTGAGGCGAGCTTTCAAAAGCTCAAGACTGCATTAAACATAGCTCCAGTGTTAGTTTTATCATCAGCTTCAGGTTCTAATATAGTTTATTATGATACTTCTATAGTTGGTATCAGGTGTGTGTTGATGCAGGAGGGTAGAGTGATGTCTTATGCTTCTAGTTTGTTGCAGCCTCATAAGAAGAACTACCTTGTTCATGATTTGTAGTTGGCTCCTATTGTCCACGTGTTGAAGATATGGAGGCATAATCTCTATGGTGTGTCTTGTGAGGTGTTTACGTATCATCGGAGCCTTCAATGCTTGTTCAAATAGAAAGATCTCATTTTCAAGAAACGGAGATGGTTGGGCAGTCTTGCATTTATTCCTATTGGGGAGATACCTCTTGCAGTTGATGTTCATGTTTTGGCCAACCTATTTGTGAGGTTGGATATTTCCCAGCCCAACCGTATTGTAGCTCATGTGGTTTCTTGATATTCTTTGTTTTATTGTATTAGAGAGCGCCAGTATGATGATCCTCAATTGCTTGTGCTCAAGGACAGAGTTCAGCATGGCAATGCCAGAGATGTGACTATTGGCGATGATGGGTATTTAGGACATAGGGCCGGATAATTGTGCCCAATGTGGATGGGCTTTGGGACTTAATTCTAGATAAGTCCCGTAGCAGGCGATATTCCATCTATCTAGGTACCGTAAGGATGTACCAAGACTTGAGACAAAACTATTAGTGGAGGAGAATGAAGAAAGATATAGTAGGGTTTGTGGCTCGGTGCCTCATTTATGAGCAGGTGAAGTATGAGAATTAGAGACTGGGTGGCTTGCTTTAGGTGGTAGATATTCCAAAGTTGAAGTGGGAGTGGATCACCATGGACTTCGTAGTTGGACTCCCATGCACTTTGAGGAAGTTTGATGCTATTTGGGTGATTATGGATCGGCTTACCAACTCCGCGCACTTCATTGCTATATGTACTGCCTATTCTTCAGAGCGGTTAGTTGAGATTTATATCCAAGAGATTTTTTGCCTGCGTGGTGCCCCAATTTCCATCTTTTCAGATAGAGGTAGTCAGTTTACATTGCATTTTTGGAGGACCGTGCAGTGAGATCTTAGGTTCTCAAGTTGATTTGAGCACAACTTTTCACCCTCAGACGGATGGACAGTCCAAGCTAACTATTCAGATATTGGAGGACATGTTATGCGCTTGTGTCATTGATTTTGGAGGTTCATGGGACCAGTTTATACAACTTGAGGACGTTACTTACAATAATAGTTATCAGTCAAGTATTCAGATGGCTCTATATGAGGCTTTATATGGTAGGCAGTGTAGATCTTAACTAGGTTGATTTGTGCCGGGTGAGGCCAGGCTTTTAGGTATAAACTTGTTTCAAGATGCTTTAGACAAGGTGAAAGTGATTCAGGTGCGACTTCGTATAGCTCAGTTGAGACATGAGAGTCATGCCGACTGGAAGGTTTATCGTGTGTCTTATATGGTTAGGGAGAAGGTTCTACTGAAGGTATCTCTTATGAAGGGTGTTATGAGATTTAAGAGGAAGGGCAAGTTGAGTCCTCGGTTTATTGGGCCTTTAATAGTGCTTTGGAGGATTGGGAAGGTGGCTTATGAGCTTTCATTGCCACCTAGCTTGTCGAGTGTGCATCTGGTATGTCATGTTTTTATGCTCCAGAAGTATATCAGCAATTCGTCTAGTGTATTGGATTTCAGAAACGTTCAGTTTGATGCTGATTTGACTTATGATGTGGAGCTGGTGGCTATTTTGGAGCGGCAGGTCTGAAAGTTGAGATCAAAGGATATAGCTTTAGTAAAAGTGCAGTGGAGAAGTCGGCCCATGGAGGAGTCTACTTGGGAGACTAAGCAGGAGATGCGGAGCACATATCCACACCTTCATGCGGCTTCAGGTATATTTCTAGACTCATTCGAGGATAAACGTTTGTTTAAGAGGGAGATGATGTAACAACTCGGCCGCTCATTTTGTGAATTATAGTCTCGTTTCTCCCATTTCTACTTCTTTATGAGGTCCTCAACTTTATTTCATCATATCGCGTTGGCTTGTTTGGGTCCGGAGTGGTTTCAGTATGAATGAGACACTTAGTCTCCTATTTAAAAGATTAAGTTGGAAAAGTCAAACGTATGTTGACATCTGTGTGAACGATCTCGAGTGTGAATTCTGATGGTTCGGTTATCTCCTACACTTAGGAGCGCGTCCAGAATGTGATTTTGAGGTGTGTGGTAGTATTAGGCTTGAATTGGCGAAATTTGAAATTTGGTGACTTACGGTTTGCAGTGGAAATTTTGATATTGAGGTTGGAATGGAATTTTGGAAGTTATAGTAGCTTCGTAGTGTCATTTGTAGTGATTTGGAGTCATTCGGACGTGATTTGGTAGGTTTTGATGTCGTATGTGAAATTTGGAAAATTTAGATGTTCTTAGGCATGAATCCGAGGGTAATTTAGTGTTTTGATATTGTTTTGTGTGATTTGAAGATGCGACAAAGTTTGAATGTTGTTTTGGGATGTGTTGGTATGTTTGGTCAAGGTTCCGAGGGCCTCGGGTGAGTTCCGGGTGGTTATCGATCATTATTTTGCTTTGGATGTTGGAAATATCTTGTATCTAGTGTTGGAAAGTTGCAGATCTCAAATCTTGGAAATGCAGCTGCAAAGGTAATTTTGCGGACCGCAATGGTACTATGCAGCCGCAGTAGAATTTTGCGGACCACGGTGGGGAGTGTGCGGCTGTAGTAAGAAATACGCGGACCGTGGAATGGAAGTTTAGAGGGCACTATATAAGCGAGGTGTAGGGTTTTATTTCACATCTTGGACCTTGGGAGCTCGGGTTGAGGCAAATTTTCGAGAATGTTTCAAGGAAATCACATGGCTAATATTCATGAATGTATCATTGAATTCATAACTTGATTCCTCAATTGGGATGTAATTTGGGGAAAGTTAATGGAGTTTCATGAAATAAATTTTTGGGAATTGAAAACCCATTGAACGGGTTGTTGGATTTTGTGACTTTTGTCGGGTTTCGACACGTGGGTCGGGGACCGGTATTTGAGTTGACTTTTTCACATTCGGCTTAAAGCTTAGCATTTCCTATGTTACTAGATTCGAGGCATTTGGAGGCCAGTTCGAGAGGCAAAGACATCGCACAATGTGGATTTGACTAGTTTGAGGTAAGTATATGATTGTAAATATAGTCCCGAGGGCATGATACCCTGGATTTCATATCGTTTAATACTTTGAGGTGATGCACATGCTAGGTAATGGGCGTGTGGGTGTGCACCACTGGGGATTCTTACTTTTTCGGTCTCGTAGCAACTATTAGGTTGCGTATTTTACTAAAAATTATGATACTTATGTGTTTTAGAAAGGATTTTTATAAATTGGGATGAATGCCATGTTTGGGCTTTGTTCCAGAGCTGTTTGGACCTCTAAGGGCCTTTTCTTATTATCCACTAACTGTTTTGATTTAAGATCTATACTCATATCTTGCTATGTCTAATGATTTCATAATTCAATCTTCATGCCCAACTTTGATACATAAAATATTGTTTTGGGCTGAGCACCCTGTTTTTATTGATAGCCCGAGTGGCTTGAGAGGTTTATGATTGAGTGAGTTTGAGGACCTATTCTTGTGAGGTATTATGGGATGAGGTTGCACGCTGCATCATGTTGTTACTGACTAACGATTTTGAGAGGCTGGGGGCTTGATTGATTTATGCACGAGGTGGCTAGTTATAGCGCTTGGGTTGTAGGAGTCCCTCGAAAGTCTGCACCACCTCAGTGAGCGCGGGTACCCTAAGTGAGTGATATGAGATATGCCTGAGGGGCTATATAAGAGTGACTGTGAGGTTGGCCCGAGGGGCTGATTCTCTCTGATGTTATGCTCGAGGTGTTGTTTATGATTCATGTTGCCCGAGGGGCAGTACACGAGCGATGTTTTGCCCGAGGGCTATTTATAATTTTCATCACTTCTACTTTCTTTTGTATTTAGCCTCTCTTGAATTTGTTGAAATATATATTCAAATGATTTTTACCGAAAACTAGATTTTTAAACAAGACAATTTGACTCACGCACTAATTTGAAAACATGATGTACTTAGTAAAATTTCATGATGTGGACTTTTTGTGATTAATACTGCTCAGTCTTTATTTAACTTTATTACTTACTGAGTTGGTGTACTCACATTACTCCTTGCACATTGTGTGCAGATCCATCGGGCTTGTCTTCCGCACTTGTTATTCATACGTATCTTATGAAGTTTTATTTATTTAAATAGCTTAAGGAAATCATTTAATTGAAATATCGGGTTTTTTTGGTGTAAGAGTCGGCTTTCCAAGTTTCACGACAGGTGCCATCACGACCTGGTAAATTTGGGTCGTGACATTTTGCTTCTAGAAAAGAATGATTTTCAATTAAAAAATAGAGAGAAATTTCCAGCAGTAATGTAAATGTTTGTAGTTATCGACTATAATATGACATTTAAAATAAAGTTCTAATCTTTTTTTATTTTATATCTAATATTGGTATGTTTATTACATTTTGTATAGAATGTTGTAAAAATATTGGCATTTGATACAAAATGTCATTGTTTTTACAACATTTTGTATCAAATGCATTATTTTTACTACATTTTGAATCAGATGTCATTTGTTTACCAAATTTTGTCACAAATGTTACATTTTGAATCAGATGTCATTTGTTTACCACATTTTGTCACAAATGTTATTGTTTTGGTGATTTTTTTCACAAATGTCATTATTTTTATGATTTGTCATATATTGCAAGAAATTTATTTTAAATATAACTAAATAAATATCATCGTATCCTTACTTTCTTGTAGCTGGTACTTTATGTAATAGTTCTGACTGACCTTATCCACAATCTTCATAGGACAGACCACAATTGTTTTATTATATTAGTCATATTCCACATGCTTATATTTATATCATTCAAGCCTCTAACCACTTGAGGCAAACAAATTCTATCTCAGAAAACTAAGGCCTTTTTTGACATGATAGGTTGAACGATTCAATCAGTCGTTTTGAGTTCTAAAATATCTATTTAAGACTTCCCGTAAAATTACTTAGTGATTTATGTCTTGCGGGTAGGGATGGTTCGGATCCCTAGTGGTTTGGTAATGATATAAAATATTTAGTTCCTAACTAGAGATAATAAGTTGAGCGAAGTTGACCAAAGTTATTAGGTAAACGAGCTCGAATTCTTGATTTGAAGGTTCCGATAAGTTCGAATAATAATTTTGGACTTCTATATATGTCTAAATTGGGAACTCGGGCGCGATTCACACTATGACAGTTGGAACTTGATGAACTTAAGAGAGTTCATAGTTTTTCTTGATCTTTGTTTCTTAATTGGGATATTTTCATATGTATTTGGAGCCCTTGTACAAATTCATATAAGGTATATGGACTAATTGGGATAGCTTGGAGAGGTCTCGGGGGGGGGGGGGGTTGCTCGAGTATGTTTTAGGGGGTTTTGGAAGAGAATAATGAACATGTTAACACCAAGTCATAAAGGCTCGCGATGCGCGGGGTGCAGATGATCCAGGAGGTAGCTTGAATGGGGTTCTTGCAACGTGAGGGAGGTGGACTAGCTCATCCAATTGATGAAATTTTATGTTTTGTCAATATATCCCCATATCGAACACTAACTCTATTTTATCATTTTTGAAGCTGCAAGACAAAAATATGGGAGACATTTAAAGGAGATTTCATCTACATATAAGGGATAAAAAAACTTAACCTGGATCTATAATTTTTACTTGGATCTATAATCTTTTTACCTCTAAAATAAGGAATCTAAAAGAGAAAATAAATAGTTTTGACTTAGAAGTTAAGAAAGTTTATTTTGGAGTTCTCACCATTGGTATGCACTGGAATATAGAAGCTAATAACATATTTGGACTTGCGAATTTATGGATCAATAGGAGCCGACTTTTATTCTGAATTTTGGCCATGTAGGTGTTGATACACAATTTTTCTCCATATAAATTTTGTGTGCGGAAAAATTAGAAGACTGATTTTCCCTCGATATAATGCTTCAAAGAGTACATTCTGAAGGCACGGGGTCTCGGTTCGGTCACTTCCCTCGAGGTCTACCGACGCCTTGCCCATATCGGGCATCAGCCAAGGCCCCGATGAGAGATGATATCCCCCGAGGGATGTATCCGAGGTCCATAAGACTTGTCCAAACGGCTCAACGCCAGTCCTCCTACCACATAAGATAAACGGGCTATCACATCTCATTCTTTTGTTGCACTGTGCATTCCGTACTAAATTGGGGTGTCCCTTTTTTATAAAAGAAGAGTCACCAACACCTTGTAAAATATCTTCAATTGTCTTACAAAGGAGCAATAATACTCGCTCTCTCTCTCTCTCTCTCTCTCTTTCTCTAAACTCTCTCTAGTTCCAAGTCATTTCGATTATTCACTATTCTCTCAGTTTGTCAAATAAGCATATTTTGAGATCGCCTTAGAATTTCATTATTTCTTCATTTGTTCTTCATTATTTGGCTCAAGATTGATAGTATAGAGCCTTACTTATCTATATCTTTACCTGTTATCCCCTTCACGACTACCCTCGATAAGCTCGAGATAAGCTCGAGGCTCGATTCTGAGGTATCTACTGGCCTGCTTTGCGCTCGGGAAACGTCCCCTTACTGGTTCGATTATTCTTTGGTTAACTCAATCTCTATAACTTTACTCCAAGTTCTAGCACTAACCACCCTTACAAACTAGCTCGGAAGAGATCACATATTTTTTGAATCCCCATTACAAATTTAATTGTTGTTACCATTTTTACGATAAACCGTTTGGCGCCCACCATGGGGCTAAAAATAATAGTGATTATTCTCTTGTTAGTTTCATCACTCCAAACGCACGATATCTTTTATAGTTTTTCTTGCTCGAGAACTCTTTGATTGCAGGTCAAAATGTACGGCTCGATAAAAAGTTTTTAGAACAACAACCTCGAGGACAATGGGGAAAACGGCTTACTGTCCCGATTGCCTGTGCACTCCCGCAGAATCCTGACAATGTTCCCGGACAAATCTTAGTGAACGCGGATTCATAGGACGATCAGCAAGTAGACAAAGATTCTCACACTGATAGGAGCGTACGACATAGTGACCAGCAGGAAGTGCAAAAAACCTCAACACGGGAAGAGCAGGAAGTTAGTCTTCATGTTATCTTAGAAATATTGCAGGCACACCAACTAGCCTTCCTCAGCTGCAAAGCCATCCAAGAACCCCCAATACGGTGGCACCGGATACAACTTCCCCCGCCTAACGAGTACTCGAAAGATCAAGAACAACGGGTCATTGGCTGACCCCTGCATCGTAAGAATGCTCGAGGACCTTACCAAAAGAATCGAATTGGGAGAAAAAAGATCACAGCCTATGATAAAAGGGTCGAGACTTGTAACTCCAGGGTCGATCAGATCCCAGGTGATCCTCCAGTCCTCAAAGGTTTAGATTCGAAAAAATTCATTCAAAGGACATTCCCCGAAGAAGCAGCCCCAAAACCTATCCCAAAGAAGTTCAGAATGTCCGAACTCCCTAAGCACAACGGTACCTCCAACCCCAATAAACATGTCACTGCGTGGACCTATGCAGTAAAAGGTAACAACATAAAGAGCGACGAGATTGAATTCGTAGTACTGAAAAAATTCGGAGAAACACTTTCAAAGGGGGCCATGATGTGATACCATAACCTGGCTCCCAACTCCATAGATTCGTTTGCCATGTTAGCACTCTTTTGTAAAAGCACAGACTGGAGACATTAAAGTAGCAACAAGGAAGTGTGACGTTTCCAAATCAAGCAGAGAGAGAACAAGATATTGTGGGAATTTGTGTCCTGATTCCAGATAGAGGGAATGGAGCTACCACCATTCTCCGATGATTGGACGGTGCAGGCCTGAATGAAGGGAGCTCCATGGCTTCGAAACAGCTGAAATAAAATGTGATCGAATACCCCGCCATGACCTGGTCAAACGTCCACAAACGATACGAATCAAAGATCTGGGTAGAGGATGACCAGGTTAGGGGCCCGTCAGTCTCAGTATACCCAAATAGACTCCTGGCAAAAGAGATGAAGCCAACCAAAGAAAGGTATCAACTGTACCTCGAAGACCGGAGAAATGCCCTGAGGCGCAACCTGCCCCGCAAAGATCGAATGATGGATCGAGGATAGGAACATTGGGGAATCATCAACAGGACCAGATTCGACCGAAATACGACACTAGTCAACGCACCCCACTTGTCGAAATACAACTTCAACGTCGACGTATCAGACATCGTGTTCGTTATCAGCAAAATCTTGGATGCAAAATGGCCCAGACCAGTGCAGTCTGACCCTTCGCAAAGAAATTACAACTTGATGTGTGAGTCCCACAACACACACAGCCACCTGATCGAGGATTGCCATCAAGTACGAGAAGAAGTAGCCCGGCTACTCAACACAGGGCACCTCCGGGAATTCATCAGCGATCAGGCCAAAAATCAGTTTCGAGACAGGGAGGCAGTCAAGAAGAACAAAGTAAATGAACCACAACACGTCATCCATATGATCATGGGGGCGCCGATACCCCGCAGGAACCCATGATGACGAAAACAAAAATATCCATCACAAAGGAGAAACACACTCGGGGATATATCCCCGAGGATGCCCTTACCTTCAGTGAAGAAGACATAGTTTCCCTATCTTAACCCCACAACCACGCCATGGTAATTTCCTTTCTGCTAAGTCTTTTCAAATAAAACGTGTACTCGTAGATCCAGGTAGCTCGGCCAATACTATCAGGTCAAGGGTTGTAAAATTGCTAAGTTTAACTGAACGGATCATGCCCGCCACTCGAATACTCAACCGTTTCAATGTGGCAACCAAAATAATGAAAGGAGAGATCGTCATACCCACAACCATGGCCGGCACAACCCAAAACAACAAGTTCCATGTCATCGAGGGAGACATGTGGTACAACGCCTTGTTCGGACAACCATGGATACATTGCATGAGAGCAGTACTATCCACCCTTCACCAGATGATAAAATTCTCGACATAAGATGGAATTAAAATCGTCTACGGAGAGCAACACGCGGCAAGGGAAATGTTTGCAATACACGATGCATTTTCAGACCTCGTACCTCTATCTCCGGACAAGCACACGAGCGAATCATGTCTGAACACCGGTCAGATTTGACAAAATGCAAAAATATAAATTTGCATCGCATACCCGGCCTCGGGGGATCGAAACAAGTCAGCTCCAGAGCACTGCCTACGTATCCGGTCCAAAGGTACCGCCATTTCTTTTATTTTATTTTCAAAATAGAAATTAACCCTCGTGCAGGCACTCAACCGAAGATATCGAGACACTGGCACTATCCGAAGACCTCGAGACCTCCTAAAAAAGGCGTTCCCGTTGTACTCTTTTCTTTGGACCGAGTTTTTATCCCAAAAAGAAGAAGTGTTTTTACCGGCAAGGTTTTGAATGAGGGAATGCCCGCGAAGCTACCTGGAATGAAACTCCACAAAATCGCTTAAATCCATCGTTACGCCAACTTTCAAAGTATCTAGGAGCATTCCCCCTGAAATCCACTGCACTCATGGAAGCGCCAAACAGAGGTCCATACGGGGAAACGATGTAACAGGCCAAAATGGTCAATATTGCCAAACCTCGCTAAAGCGAGAGCATGTATTATTATATAGGGCAATCAAAAGTACCCCCTTCTTTTATGAGAAAAGAGAAAGGCTCCTAATCAAGAATAAAGCAACGTGAAAATCAGCAGAGCAACTCGACTTGGCCTAAGAACCGGTTGATTCAGCACGATAGCACGTATATCGCATCAATGGATCAGAGTATATCTTTAAAACCTTGCTCTCCAAAAAGAAAAAAAATCACAGCACACTCCCGATAGAGGCCTCTCCATCAAATACATCTTGAAACACTTAGAGACTTAAAACGATTCAACATCTACCCTACCTCGGGGTCGGAATCCCGGGCTCACAAAGCCCTCGCAAATGCAACTCCGGGTTCGCAAAAGGCTATCTTCAAGCTTTAGCAAAACTAAGAGACTAAAAAAATCTGGTATCCGGATGTCCCTATGGTCAAAATGCCTGGCTCGCCAAAGACCTTGTGGTGCAACTCTAAGCTCACAAGAAGCAGTCTTCAAGCTTAAACAACTCGATGACTTGGAGACTGCCATCGATCTCCATGCACTGGAAAATCCAAAATTATAAGACCCTAACGGGTAGCCTCGGCTAAACCAGATCTGTTCTCCATACACTGTAAGACCTCAATAGGCATGGCAAACTGTAAGACCTCCGCAAATATGATAAATATAGCAGTTTAGGCTATACGTTGCATTTGTAATAATTCCTAAAGGGCATACCCTCGGTGTAGATGCCTAAAACAATTTTTCGGGATCAAAAATGGCCGCGGCAAAATTCACATGTCTCCGGTCAAAACGGCTGCTACAGCCCAAAAAACGCGACACGGGGATGCCCGGCTGTCGCTAAAAAATCCTCTAAATCAACTTCGAAAAGAATCGGTTAAAAACAGGCTTCCCTCAATAGGTAAAAAATGAGTCCCGACCACGTCGGCTCTAAAATCGCAAAAGCATTGATCTACTCGACCTATGAGCTATTTACCTTATGAGGTGCTAAAAAGATCGCTGACTACAACTTCAAATCGTAGTTCTTTAGGAACCGACGACAGGTTAGGTAAAATATTCAATAATACCTTAACGAGAGGAAACAAAGCCTACAAAAAGCCTCCGGGCCACATATCAAAAGGTCTTTCCGACCAAACAGCGTAAGTGCCATTGTCACCGGCTAAACAAGCCTCTAGTCCTCACATCAAAATGTCTCTATGACCATACAGCGTAATAGCCATTGTCGCCAGCTTGCAAATTGACAACTTGAGGATTAAAGTGAGCTCGAATGTAACCCAATTTGGAGACCGATCTAAAATAGTTAACAAAACAAAGCCTCCGGGCCTCATACTAAAAGGTCTTGATGACCAACCAACAGAAAGGCCACCGTCGCTGGCCGAGAGCTCAAAATGAGATTTAAGGGTCGATTACAGCTCGAGTCGAAATGCAACTCAGAGACTGGACCCGAAAATCATAATACTCCCAAGAGCGTGATATTGATGCCAATGTCACCAACCAGAACTTCTGAAAAGAGTAAAGGGTCAATTATAGCTCGAATCCCAACGCGACTCGGAGACTGGACCCAAAAAAATTTCCAAGCGCCCAAGGGTAGAAAAATTATTATCGCTAGCCCAAACGGGCTCGAGGGTAAGTTAAGCTCAAGTCGGATCCCGACTCTGAGACTGAACCCAAAGGTAGTCAAAAAATACAAGCCTAAAGGCTACTCCGTGATTGAATTGGTCTAGTGAAAAAACTCCAGCAAGTAGAAATGTAGAAATTACAAGTTGCGGGGTTCCCCCATCCTTATTATTACATGTCAATAACAGGGCACAATCTCGGCATGCATCGTATTGAGCTCTATATAAGTATATACAAAGCAAAATAAAACTACAGAGACAAGCGGCCTGAGCCACGTAGGGCCCCGAGAGGAATGGGGCTCACCACAACAGTTGACGGAAGGAGAAGAGGGAGCTACGATCGATGGCTGGAATACCTGCTACAGATCCACCTATAATCACGACACAAATGTAGCGCCCCCGGCAAAAAGGGACGTCAGTACACTTGAATTGTACTGGTATGTATAACAAACTTTGTGCCAAGTAAACTCAAGCCATATACAAATAAGTAACAGTAACAGAAACAACAATCAATTCCATGAAAAAAGAACATTCAAGCCAAACAAGTTTTACAAACTCTCATGTTTCTCCTTCCACATTTCCACATCAATAGATTTCACATTTTTGCTCGTATTTTCATTTCAACGGTGATTTCGATCACTTTCCACCCTTATTACCTCGGCCACCCTTATTACCTCGGCCACCCTTATCACCACAACCCCCACCTTATTACTTCGTGTTGCGGCGCGTAACCTGATCCCACCGTTCATTTTCAATTCACAAACAATCACAACAACAACAATGAACAATTCACAAAGATCACAACAATACTTCTTGAGGAATAGCAACAACGATTTTACAAGTGTTTCCATAACCATTAATACTATTTCCGTCATATTCCACAATTCACAAGTGTTTCACGTTACCACAATAATTGCCCACGATAAGCCATAGATGTTAATATCACAATTATTTCGGTTGCATCACTTACAGTTTCCTTACGTTATTTGTTTTTCATCTAATATCACATCACAACCACGCAAATCACACAAATTTCACAATTTACCCACGTGAATATCACATACCAAACATTGAACACCAACAAGGCAATTTTACAAGGTCAAGGTTAGCCATACATACCTGGAGTTGAATGCCCTTTTTAAACTCCTATTATCAGCCACCAAGCAATCGCCACGTCAATCTAGTTTACAAATTAACACATGCACCTTAGAATTTGAAATTCACAATTACTATCCGAGTTTATTTAGGTTATCAACCCTTCTTTACACAATTCTTTACTCCTTCCCAACTACTCTTACTAGATTTTAGGTTTTAATAAACATGCATGATGTTTCAACCCCTATTATCAAGAATTAATGCATGAGACTTTCCCCCTCTCAATAAATCTGAAAGTCAATGAAAATGGGGTAGGGATTTCACCTGTAGAAGTGGAGATGAAGACACTTGCTTTAAAATTTCCCCGGACCAGATAAATTTGAGGAACAAATTTTTGAAGGAAAGGAACATTCTCTCAAGAACCCCTCCTCCCTTTATCTTATTTTGTTCAGAAAATATGTAAAAATGAGGGGTTGGGGTGTTATATTAGAAAGGGGGTCGGGTTTTAAATTTTAGAAAATGGAAGTCCGGGTAAGATCTGTGGTGGCACTATGCAACCGCATAATTGAAATGTGATCCGCATATTGGACCGCAGAACTGACCCCAAATCACTGGACATCTCTGCCTGGGTATGCGGTGGAAATGTGGTCCGCATACTGATTATGCGGTCGCATAATGGACCGTATTTTCAACATCAACTTAGACCAACTCTCTGATTCACTACGCGGCAGGAATGCGGTCCGCATATCGATTATGCGGTTGCATAATGGACCGCATAAATAACTATTTTCTGGAAAATTGATTCTTTTGATTTTTAAAGGCTTAGGTCACTACCAAGTGTCCGAACCGCGGCGAGTTACTAAGTTTTGAGACCAACATATATTCCTAACATATATTCGGAGTCAACACCACGAGTTACTAAGTTTTGAGACCAAAAATTATTTACGGGACCTTACAGTCATGATACTTCTAATGGTCCTAAAGAAGCGAGAAGGAGAAATACCCCAACTTTGTAAAGGAAGCCTGCGCCATCACCATGATGTCATGTCGAGAGCCCACGAGGAGGAGTGCCAAAAAACATTTCTTATCACTTCCCCCTAAGAAACGCGAAGACTATCTGTGCACGGGGAAATTAAGAGACGAATTTTCCCTCGATATATTGCTTGGAAGAGTAAATCCCGAAGGCATGGGATCTCGGTTCGGTCACTTCCCTCGAGGTATACCGATGCCTTGTCCAGATCGGGCATCATCCAAGGCCCCGATGAGCAAAGATATCCCCCGAGGGATGTATCCGAGGTCCATAAGACTTGTCCAAATGGCTCAACACTAGTCCTCTTGTGACATAAGAAAACATTTCATTTTTTTGTTGCACTGTGTATTCCATACTAAATTAGGGTGTCCCATTTCTATAAAAGAAGGGTCACCAAAACCTTGTAAATTATCTCCAATTGTCTTACAAAAGAGCAATAATATTCTCTGTCTCTCTTTCCCTAATCTCTCACTAGTTCCAAGAATTTCGATTATTAACTATTCTCTTAGTTTGTGAAATAAGCATATTCTGAGATCACCTTAGCATTTCATTGTTTCTTCGTTTGTTCTTCATTATTCGACTCAAGATTGATAGTATAGAGCCTTACTTATCTAGATCTTTACTTGTTATCCCCTTCCCGATTACCCTCGATAAGCCTGAGATAAACTCGAGGCTCGATTCTGAGGTATCTACTGGCCTGCTTTGTGCCCCGGAAATGCCCCCTTACTGATTCAATTATTGATTTGGTTAACTCACTCTCTATCACTTTACTCCATGTTTTAGCACTAACCACCCTTACAAACTAGCTCGGGAATAGATCACATACTTTTAGAATCCCATTTACAAATTTAACCGTTGTTACCATATTCACAGTAAACATATTTAATATGCAAAACACTTTCAAAATAGCATATGTATGCATATATGAGCATGTTCAAGGTTTTTCATATTTTTAATGGTTTTTAAATTGATTTATTTTCCTTTTTTCGTACATAAAACACCAATAATTATTTTCAAAATTATTATTTTGATAATTCGTCTATTGTATTTCAATATTTATGACACATATGGCTAAATTAATTTTTACAAATTTGTTTGCTATTTTATTCAGCATTTTTAAAGCTAAATTAAACATAATTGCAATATTAGCCATGTTAAGGGTTTAATTATGTTTTGTTGGCATAAAATTTGATCCTATATGTTTAAACTGTTAATTATGTACTAGAAATTACTTAAATAAATTAAATTTATTTTTCAGAAACCACTTACTATCTTTTATAAATTAAAAGGGAAAACTGGCTATTTAAATAATAGCCCATTTGTATTTCAATTGTTGCCTAAATCAAACCCCAATTTCCTAGCCCAAATTCTAATTAATACCCGACCCTAACCCAATTAAATGCTCCCCAAACCCGTATCCTCACCTACCCTATTCAATCTGGACCGTTGATCATTCAGATCAATGGTCCCCATTTACCCTTCCTAAATATAAACCCAAACTACCCCCTAACCTAATTCATTCCTAACATATATTCGGAGTCGACACCACGAGTTATTAAGTTTTGAGACCAAAAATTATTTACGGGACCTTACATTCTCCCCCACTTAAAATCATTCGTCCTCGAATGAGGATTTTGAAAATCAGCTGGTTTTGAAAGACATGAGATGAAGACTCTTGAAATTTTCACTAACTCCCATATTCTAGAAAATCTTTGCCAGAGTTTCCTTTGTAATATGGATATATCCACCTATCAGAGAGCCCCCGAAACATATTCTCAAGCACCATTACACAATTATAACTATCTCTACATCTTGTACACAATTCATTACCTCAACAATTGCACATATTCTATCACTTGTTACATTTTGCACATAAACTAATCACTTCAATGAGTCCCACATAATTTAATCGCTTCAACATACTACATGCATATAAATAAGCCATTATCAATCTATACCACCATTAGTTGTTTACTTATCACATGAGTCTTTATAAAATTCCCATTTACCAAAGGGAAGTTCACATGATTCGAGACAATCACAACACGCATAATCCTTGCACGGCTTGGGGAATTTCAAGAGTAAAGCATTTAGGAAAGAACCAATTTGAACACAGTATTAGTTTTGTTTTAGAGATAAGAGTTCGCACGATTTCTACTAGACTTGCTCAAACATATTGGGGTATTTTTCCTTCATTTCTTTTTCTGCTTCCCACGTGGCTTCCTCAACTTGTTGACTTCGCCATAAAACTTTAACAGAGGCCACTTTCTTAGTTCTCAACTTACGGACTTGACTATCAAGAATGGCAACTGGAACTTCTTCATACGACAAGGCTTCATTAACCTCAATAGTCTCGACTGGCACGATGGTGGATGGATCTCCAACCACTTTCTTCAACATGGACACATGGAATACCGGGTGTACTAATGACATTTTAGGAGGCAATTCCTGCCTATAAGCCACTTGCCCTACCCGTTGAGCGATCCGATACGGTCCGAACACACCTAGGACTCAACTTCCCTTTCTTCCCGAATCGCATGACTCCCTTCATAGGAGATACTCTCAAGAACACCCAATCATCAACTTGAAATTCCAAATCTCTTCGGCGAACGTCCGCGTAGGATTTCTGGCAACTCTGAGCAGTTTTCATTCTTCCCTGAATGACTTTAACTTTCTCCATAGCCTGGTATACAAGATCTGGCCCTAGCAATTCTGCTCACCCACTTCAAACCACCCGATTGGAGACCTACACCTTCTTCCGTACAATGCCTCAAACGGGGCCATCTGTATGCTAGCATGAAAGCTGTTATTGTAAGAAAATTCTACGAGTGGTAAGTGGTCATCCCAACTACCTTTGAAATCCAAGACACAAGCCCGCAACATATCCTTAAGCGTCTGAATAGTCCGCTCGTCCTGACCGTCGGTCTGCGGATGGAAAGCTGTGCTGAGATTCACCTGAGTACCCAAACCTTGCTGAAATTTCTTCC
The DNA here is from genome assembly GCA_026770625.1 of Nicotiana glauca. Lineage (NCBI taxonomy): Eukaryota > Viridiplantae > Streptophyta > Magnoliopsida > Solanales > Solanaceae > Nicotiana > Nicotiana glauca. The sequence goes on from MU788859.1 coordinate 264,919, forward strand.
AAAAATTAGCTGTGAACTGGGCTCCCCCGATCCGAGATAATAGAAAGTGGAGTGCCATGAAGACTGACTATCTCCTTGATATATAACTTAGCATATTATTTTGCAGTATCGGTTGACTTGACTGGCAAGAAGTGAGCTGATTTGGTGAGTCGATCCACTAGTACCCAAATTGAATCGAACTTGCGCTGAGTGCGAGGTAACCCTACCACAAAATCCATGTTGATCATCTCCCATTTCCACATTGGTATTTCCATAAGCTGAATTAACCCACCAGGCCGCTGATGCTCAGCCTTCACTTGCTGACAGTTCGGACATTTAGATACAAAGTTCGCCACACCCCTTTTAATACCGTTCCACCAATAAATCTCCTTGAGACCATGATACATTTTCGTAGAACCTGGGTGTACGAAATACCTGGAATTATGAGCCTCCGCCATCACCCTCTCCCGAAGCTTATCCACATCCGGGACACATAGCCTACCTTGACATCGCAATACACCATCCTCGCCGCTGAGTGAAAATGCCGAAGTCTTGTTATTCAAAATTGCTTCCTTCATCTGAGCAAATGTTGGATCCATAAACTGCTTTTCCTTGACCTCCGCTACGAGAGACGATTCTGCGCTATTATGCACCACGACATTCCCTTCGTCTAATATCGATAAGCAAACTCCTAAACTGGCCAGTTGGTAAATCTCCCGGGCCAAGGGCTTGTGATCCACTCCCAAATGAGCCAAACTACCCATAGATTTCCGACTGAGAGCGTCGGCCACCACGTTTGCCTTCCCTGGAAGGTACAAAATGTTCATATCATAATCCTTGAGCAATTCTAACCACCGTCGCTGCCTTAAATTCAGTTCCTTCTACTTGAAAAAATACTGGAGACTCTTGTGGTCTGAGAACACAACCACATGGACCCCACAAAAATAATGCCGCCATATTTTCAAAGCAAACACAACTGCCGCAAGCTCCAAATAATGTGTCGGATAATTCTTCTTGTGATTCTTGAGCTGCCTCGAAGCATACGCTATAACCTTCCCATGTTGCATCAACACACATCCCAAACCAACACTGGAGGCATCGCAATAAACCACAAATCCTTCCGAGCCTTCGTACAAGGCCAATATTGGCGCCGAGGTCAACCTTGACTTCAGTTCTTAAAAACTTTTCTCACAAGCATCAGACCATTAGAACTTAGCTGCTTTCTGCGTCAATTTAGTCAATGGGGAGGCGAGGGTCGTGAATCCCTCCATAAACCTCCGATAATACCCTGTTAAACCCAAGAAGCTACGAATCTCCGTAGGGGTCGTGGGTCTAGGCCAATCCTTCACTGCTACAATCTTTTGGGGGTATACCTGAATCCCTTCACTAGAAACAACATGACCCAAAAAGGTAACAGACTTCAACCAAAACTCACATTTCGAAAATTTAGCATACAATTGGTGCTGACGAAGAGTCTGCAATACTGCTCTGAGGTGAACGGCATGATCCTCCCTGCTTTGCGAATAAATGAGGATGTCGTCAATGAAAACAATCACAAAGGAATCT